>CAUYLG010068652.1:0-190470 GCA_963573385.1 Cacajao melanocephalus | reverse complement strand
GGCCCAGCACAGTGGCTCACACCTGTATTCCTGGCACTCTGGGATGCTGAGGCAGGAGGATTGCTTGAGGCCAAGAGGTGAAAGCTGCAGTGAGCCACAATCCTCTTCTGTATGCTAGCCTGGGCTATAGAGCAAGATGCTGTCTCAAAAAAAAAAAGAAAAAAATTACGTGGCCTGACTATGGTCCTTTATACCCTAAACTCTTCACCCCATCCCACCTCACAGCAATTACCATAAGGAAATTCAAACAAAAGTGAATGTCAACATTTGTCGAAGATTGACATGTATAGGCAATTTCAAGAAAATAAATATTTATGTAGGTCTTGAAATATCACTGTCCTTTCATAGACTGACAGGCACAAACTAAATCTATTTCCAATTTCACTGTTTCCAAAATGACCTGCCAAGGATGAAAATCTGACACCACGGCGAGGTGCTCTTCGGTAGTTGTGCAAAGATGAAAGTAAAGGCATTTTTGGTTCTTAACAATGAAAAAATAATCTTATACTTTTGATTGCCCAGAAGTTTGGTACATTTTTTTTTAAATGACAGTTCTGTTGTTCAACCTGTCTTTCTCATGTTTCAGTAAGTTCCAGAAAATTAAATCACTCAACACCATGGGATTCTTGGAAAGAAGCAGTTCTTGCATAACAGTATAATAAATCTCATACTTCTGTCTCATTGTGGCTTTAAGTAAGCTCTTCCACGCGTGGAATGTACTCCCCACTGCCCAGGGGGAAGCATCACCATTCAAAGGGGACAAAAGCACACCATGGGCTTTGAGGATGGCCAGTGGAATATTTTAGTTTTGATATGTCCTGGTTCTGTGACCTTGAGGAGGTCATTTATCATTAACAGTATACTTCCATACCTGTCATGGCAGATGTGACTATGAAAGGCAGGTCATAACATTTGTTGAATGATTGTGTGCCAGACACGGTGTCACGTATTTGGCATGGGTCATCTTATTTACTTATGATGATGCCCCTATCAGGTAGATTTAATCTCATATTTTCAGAGGGGAATGTGGAGCCCCAGAGAGATTAGAAATTTACTGAGGTCAGTTAGCAATAAGAATTCTAGCCTGGATCTACCTGATTGCAAAAACTTATTTGCTCATTTACTTCTCTCTGCCACCTTTTTATTGCTTAAAAATATAAAATAAAAGGAGAACAACCACCTCTCATATTGTCGCAAGTATTAGGAGAAATAATTTACACTCAAGTGCTTACCACCTGGCACACAGTGAGTGCTCAGCAGGTAATCTCCTCCCTTCTAACTCTTTTGTTAAATCCCATAAGTGACTTGTGGTTGTATGTTTTGATCATCCCTGCTCCCCTAGAGGGGATTTCTGCCTGTGACAGTGTGTCACCATCTCTTGTTGAGGGCCTGTGACAGTGTCCTGCAGACCGATGGATTGCAGGCATCACTGTTCCAGATGCATTAACTGTACCTTCTGTGAAATATCCTAGTTATTTCATTTCATCCATGAATACATTCCAGTAGTGGGACTGAGAGAATATATTATAGTTAATTACATTTGAAATCTAGGTCATGATGTGAATTATGTAATAATGAGACTTAAGGAGAAAATTAAAATATTTTTGAAGGGTTCTTTCATAGCTTCCCCTCCTTTTTTAATCAAAATATTTTCTAGGCTCTCAGGTGATCTCACCCAATCATCATTAGAAATGCTGAGTCCCCCCTTTCAACATCTGTTTTCTGCTTGACTCTCTGGAGACAGAAGTTTCAAACCCTTAAAGTTTCTCTTCCTACTGTGTTAAAATATGTTCCCAGTACCTTCCAGCCATTTGCCTGTCTACTGCATTTGACAAGTTCATTCAGCAAACAAAATGTCTAGAACGTGCTCTGTACCGGAAGTCACTCCAGGTCCTAGGGGATACAATACAGCAAGGCAGGACCTCCGTTTGCAGGAAGGGCCTCCTTGGAAAGGAGTTTGGATTTAATTCTAAGTGCAAGGGAAGCCCCCATCTGGAAGATTCTGTGGAATCTCCCTTGGGTTTCCTGTGCTTGGCATGTGGCTACTGTCTTCACGGTGGAACTCGAGGGAACTTACTGGTGCTGATAGAAAGGACTTTACTCTTTTGAGTTCATGAAACTCAGGCCTGGTTTTTTCACTGTAGCACCTAGAAAACAGCCTCTCTGATAAAGGGAAGTAAATGGAGAGATAACTGGATCTCCCTTTGGGACCTATTAACCCATCTATAAAAGGGAGGTGGAGGTTCATTTTGCCCATCTTAGCAAGTCTGGGCCTTCGTTACAGAATTGGTGCAAGGCACAAATATTCAACAGGACCAAAGAAGTCAAGCCAAGTTTATTAACAATATGCACCCTAACACCAGGCATTGCCAAGAAAAGTGAAAGTGACAGTGAAGTTCCTGGCTTTGTCTGTTTAAACTGAGTTTGAATCCTTTCACTGCCTCTAACTTTCTAGACACACAACTTCATTTCTCTGAACCTCAGTTTTTAAAATAATAACATCATTTACCTTGAGGACTTGCAGTGAGGATTGCAGCGAGCCCTGTTTGGAAAGTTGCCAGCCTAGTGCTGGCTCAGTAGCAATTGCTCCAGATGGAAGCTGCGATCATTGCTTTTGCCAAAGGGTGTGGCCTCAACTCCAGGTGCTAAGCAGAATTCTGTATCCATGCCCATGTCAACCAAGTGCTTCAACTGTCAAAAGGTCCCATTTGTTTACTTTTATCAGGTTTGTTTCTTGAGGGAAAAGAACTAATTTGCCTTTTGTGCTGCCTGCAAGTTCAAACTTGCCTTCCTGTTCTTTGCCTGTTCAGGAAGCTCCTAATCTGTGAGTGGGTAGGAATCTTGCTTTCACGACAGTGCTTTCCACACTTAAAGAGCTTTCAGATTAAGAATTGCAAATCTGCCCAGTGCTGGCTATCTCTGTGCTGTCTAACTCAATTGCCACCAGCCATATGTGTCCTTGAGATGTGCTACAAGGGTAAATATATACACACTTGGATTTTGAAGACTGGATAGAAAAAATGCAAACTATCTCATTAATTTTACGTAGTGATTCGTCCAGGTATGGTGGCTTGTGCCTGTAATCCAAGCATTTTGGGCGGCCAAGGCAGGTGGATCCCTTGAGGTCAGGAGTCCGAGACCAGTCTGGCCAACATGGTCTACTAAAAATATAATACAAAAATTAGGCAGATGTGGTGGCACATGTCTGTGGTCCCAGTACTTGGGAGGCTGAGGCACAAGAATCCCTTGAACCCAGAAGGTGGAGGTTGCAGTGAGCTGAGATTACACCACTGCACTCCAGCCTGGGCAACAGATCAACACTGTGTCTCAAAAACAAAATTATATAGTGATTATATGTTAGAGTGACAACATTGTAGATATATTAGGCTATGTAAAATACATTTTTTAAAATGTGACTCTTGGGAAATGTTTGAGTGCATATGTGATTCACATTCTATTTGTATCAGACAGTCCTGACACACATTATTTCATTTCAGTCTCAAAGTAACCATCTGAAGCAGGTGGAATTATAACTGTTTTACAGATGAGGAAACTGAAGCTTAGATACATTAAGTCACTTTGACTAAGGTCCAAACTAGAGACAGGAATCCTAACTCAGAACCTGTGCAATTCATTTGGGCCTTCTACTGAGCAGAACAAATGAGCAAATTTGACCCTATATGGTATGTATCCTGAGTGTCAGCTAACACTGGAAGTTGGTGGCCAGGGAATTACATTGCTGGGTAGATTTTGTTGCATTTTTCTTCTTTGGAATTCCAAAAACATTATCATTATTTTGCATTATAACCACTTACTCAAAAGACAATAATAATAGCAACTACACTACAGAACTGGAATTCAGGAGCCAAAAGTCCTAAGAACAGAATTACTCTGTGACATTGGGCAAGTCATCTTGGGGTGTAAAAGGCAGGGACTAAGTGACTCCCTTCTTCTCTGATGTTTATGATTTCATTGTCAAGATCAAGGTGGCCCAGAGGAATGGCTTACAGGTTCACCTGAGCTTTGGAATCGTTTTGTTTCTGAGAGTGTTACAAAAAGGACTAGAAATCTTTTATATAGTGATTAGGCCAGGTATGGTGGCTCTTGCCTGTAATCCAAGCACTGGTAGGCCAAGGCAGGCAGGTCACTTGAGGTCAGGAGTTCAAGACCAGTCTGGCCAACATGAAGGAGGCCCTTCCTGCAAATGGAGGTCCTGCCTTGCTCTCCCAAGTGCCACTGGGAAGTCCAAATTACAAAACCATGACAAGAAGAAGTTGGCTCCCAATGCCCACAGTGTGTATGTAATATAATAGAGGTTATACTGTATTTAGATATGAATATAGGTGTGCATACGTTTACAGATACATACACAAACAAATATATACTTATACACATTTTTATATATTCACATACAAGATATGCATGGTGTATATTTACAAACATGATATATATATATATATATATACTATATACAGCGTGTGTGTATATGTGCATGTATACATGCATATGTGTATGTAAGACATTAGCTAATATATTTCTCTATAAGCCTCAAATATTTTGGATTGAAAAAGGTCTAGACATAAGTAAATATATTTTTAGGCAGTATTAAAGTACAAACAAGGAGCTTTTAAGCTACTTAACTTCCCAGTGTGGTGCTATTGTTTTCTTTCATAAAGGACAAACTGTATTTTGTTTCTTGTCTATTGTCTGCTGGTAATTCCCCTTCAGGAACGAAACCTCAGATGTACACTACACTAACCAGGATGCCTCAGGCTCAAGTGGAAGGAGCATAAACAGTCAGATAATATGAATTTCAGATCTGGTCTCTGCCTCTACACTTAAGTATCAAATAATTTGGATCTGTTGTTCCCTGAGTCTGAACATGGAACTGTAAGATGCGGATAGCAATGCCCAACACACAGTATAGCTCTCTAAAGGGTAGTAGTTAGTCCCTCTCTCACTGGACCCACCTATTATACCTGCACACACACTCACGTGCAGGCACACACATACAGACTCAGGCAAGCATGCACAATTACACACATACTCACATCTCAAACATGTGAAAGCCAAGCACAGCTGGTACATTTGGTCGAACCACGTGGGTGACTTGAGAAGGAAATGAAGTTCGACTGAAACACCCTGAAACCATCAGTTGACTAAAGCAACTGGCCCATTAAATTGAGCTCACCACTCGGTTGAACCAACCTGAAACCGCATCAGACTTGGCTATCCTTTCTAAAGCGTTTTTGATTTTTTCTTAAAGAGTTACATCACTGATCTCTCAGGTCCCTTCTCTAGTACACTGCGATTCTCTAAAGCCTTCCATCTGTTTGATTACTTGCTCTTTAATATATGTTTTTTAAAGCAGATAACACAATATCTGAGAAAGGTAGATCAGCTGGTTGACATAAAAATGGATGTCCTGGAATTTGTTTTTCCTTTATTCATTCTAGACAAGTTTTAAACTAACGAAGTAAATTTTGAAACTACCATACAAAAGATGATGAGTCCTCTTGATGAAGAACATTTTTACTAGCTTTGTAAATCCTGCAGTCCCCAAGCCAGGCCTGTCTCTTACCCCTCCCTTAATGTGTTTTAACAGAGATGACTTAAGTGAGAATATCCAGTCTTCTCCTTTGGGGAGAGTGAGAAACACAGATTGATGAGTATCAGCTCTTTGAAAACATAAACCTTTGCCTGGTCTGTCTTGTGGAACCCTACAGCATCTAGGCCAGCAGTTCCTGTGTCCTTGAGAGACTTTACTGCCTAAATGTTATAAATCTTAAATAGGTAAAGAGGAGAAGTTTTGTGGAAAAGAGGTGGTTTGTGGATAAAGAACACCGAGTTTAGAGTTTTGAATTTGGAGCTCTGAATTTTGAAACAGACTAATAGAATTGTGTCCTCAGACAAAACTGCCCTTTAAAAATGGTGGTGACATCTACCCTGCCTTCCTACCTTAATGTCGGGTTGTAGTGACAATCAACTGAGCTGAGTATGAGGCCACATTATCAGTGCTAAAGCTTTGTACACATGAAGGCTTTTTGCTCTTTGTAGTAATTTCACTTGGTGATCCCTCTAGGCCTACTTCAAATGTTTCCTCTACTGTGAAACCATCCCCAATTATTTCAGGCAAAATGAATGAGCATGTGTCTTCAGAGCACCCCACTTAAATTACAATCATAACATATATCATCCTGATGCCTATAGCAATGTTGCACCAATTAACTTTTGCCAATTTCCGGCTGTAATGCAAACTACCTCAAAACTCATGGCTTAAAAACCACAATCATGCATCTTCGCTCATGAGCTGGGATGGCTATATGTGTCTCTCATCCTCCTCTTGGGACCATGGACTAGCCAGGACATACTTTTCTCATGGCAAAGGCAAGAGTGAAAGAGGGTGAGCAAAAACACACAAGGCCTCTTGCGGCCAGATTGGGGACTGGCGAGTTGTCACATCTGCTCATATGCTAGTGACAAGGCCAATTCAAGGGTTGGATACAGGGTGAAGAATTGGGACTAATCATAAACTCTTTCATATTAATTCACATGCTCTGTTAGATTAGGAGCCCCTGGCTGGAAGAGTAGGGGGCAGAAACAAAGCCTCTTGTATATCTCCTTTCCTCTGCCAGGGACTGTTGGTAGTAGAATGTTTATTGACATTTGCTGAGTTCCAAAGGGTCTTCCCAATCTTTTCCTTTATAGCAGGGGTTAGCACGCTCTGACTGGTGGGCCAAACGTGACCCTTTCCCCGAGATCCAAAAGGTTGAGAGGTTCCTGAAGCTGTCGCCCCAGATCAATTCCTCGAACTTCTGCTTTAACAAAACCAATGGCTTTTACTGCCTGTGGGACAGCGGCCGGGACCGCTGCTTTTTATGCAGCCAAACAGCTAAACATATAAATGATTGCAAAAAATAATAATAGTAAAAAGGAGAATAATATTTAAGGACACGTGGAAATTACATGAAATTCACTCAGTGCCCATAAGTAGAGTGTTCTTGGAATACAACCACACCCATTCCCTGTGTGTTGTCTGTGGCTGCATTCCATCTATAATAGCGCGGCTGGAGTTGGAGTTGGCACAAAGCATGTACCTTAAAGCCTAAAGTATTGTCTCGCTGGCCTTTTGCAGAAAATGTTTGCCCTCCGCTCCCGTATCGGACAAGAAACTGAGAGTCCTGGGGAGGTGAATATAGCCCCCCTGCAGAGTGGCTACAGAGTTGCTAGTTGAATGACCCCGCATTTATTATATGTTAATATCTTCCCTTTTTGTCCTCTAGTAATTGAAGGCCTGAGACGCCCATGTGCCACTGATTGGGAGGCTTCCGTGCTGCGGTGCTTCATGACCCGGCGGCGCGTGGCCCAGTGAAGCCGCAGTGGTGTCCAGCATGGCCGCGCTGCTCCTGGGCGCGGTGCTGCTGGTGGCCCAGCCCCAGCTAGTGCCTTCCCGCCCCGCCGAGCTGGGCCAGCAGGAGCTTCTGCGGAAAGCGGGGACCCTCCAGGATGACGTCCGCGAAGGCGCAGCCCCGAACAGCTCTGCCCAGCAGCTGCCGCAGACCATCATCATCGGCGTGCGCAAGGGCGGCACGCGTGCGCTGCTGGAGATGCTCAGCCTGCACCCCAACGTGGCGGCTGCGGAGAACGAGGTCCACTTCTTCGACTGGGAGGAGCATTACAGCCACGGCCTGGGCTGGTACCTCAGCCAGATGCCCTTCTCCTGGCCGCACCAGCTCACGGTGGAAAAGACCCCCGCGTACTTCACGTCGCCCAAAGTGCCTGAGCGAGTCCACAGCATGAACCCGTCCATCCGGTTACTACTCATCCTGCGAGATCCGTCGGAGCGCGTGCTCTCCGACTACACCCAAGTGTTCTACAACCACATGCAGAAGCGCAAGCCCTACCCGTCCATCGAGGAGTTCCTGGTGCGCGACGGCCGGCTCAACGTGGACTACAAGGCCCTCAACCGCAGCCTCTACCACGTGCACATGCAGAACTGGCTGCGCTTCTTCCCGCTGCGCCACATCCACATCGTGGACGGTGACCGCCTCATCAGGGACCCTTTCCCTGAGATCCAAAAGGTCGAGAGGTTCCTGAAGCTGTCGCCGCAGATCAATGCCTCAAACTTCTACTTTAACAAAACCAAGGGCTTTTACTGCCTGCGGGACAGCGGCCGGGACCGCTGCTTACATGAGTCCAAAGGCCGGGCGCACCCCCAGGTGGATCCCAAACTTCTCAATAAACTGCACGAATATTTTCATGAGCCAAATAAGAAATTCTTCGAGCTTGTTGGCAGGACATTTGACTGGCACTGATATGCAATAAGCTAAGCTCAGAAACTTTCCTACTGTAAGTTCTGGTGTACATCTGGGGGGGGAGGGAAGAATTTTAAGAAAGCATTCAAGGTATAATTTATTTGTAAAAATCCATAAAGTACTCTGTACAGTATTAGATTCACAATTGCCATATATACTAGTTATATTTTTCTACTTGTTAAATGGAGGGCATTTTGTATTGTTTTTCATGGTTGTTAACATTGTGTAATATGTCTCTATATGAAGGAACTAAACTATTTCACTGAAAAAAAAAAAAGATTTTTCTGGAGACGCTATCTTTTTTTGAATATAATTAACTTGCCCCCAACTCAAAATAGCTGTCTGTGTTACACTCATTACAAAATCTAGATTCTTTGTTACTTAAAAAGAAACATGTTTTTTTGTGGCTGTTAGAATCCTCTCTCCCCCCTCTCTTTTCTGCATTGCTCTTTTTAATTTTTAATGTCTCGTTGTAATCATCAGATTTATTTTTACTTAGACTGTAAGATTTATCTCCTCGGAGATTACTTGTCATTTTTGGAGGTCACAGTTTTACCCATTCCTGACTCAGCAGGTAGCTGAATGTGGATTTTAGCCACATGTAAACTTCAAGTAAACAAAGCAATATTCAGGATAGAGAAGCAGTTAGTAACTGGCTAGAGGTCCCCTGGGATCCATCTTGGCCTCAAAGTATATTTGCATACGTTTCTGATCTCAGCAATGGTGGCAACCTACGATAAAGAGGATTAAACCCTTGGCCTTCAGAATGATCTTGGGCCTGGGTACATTGCCCCACTTGGCAGCTGGCCTCCAGAAAGACAATTAGAATAGAAAAGAGAAACTGCAAAATCTATGTGTGTCTTCCTACTGCAGGTTCTGTGAAAAGCTGACTAGAAGGGTAGTAGTCTTTTGCTTAGTCTGAAAGCCTACTTATTTCCAGAAAGATCCACTGGCATTATAGACATATATTCTATATGCATTGAGACATAAATATGTGTATGTTTCAACATCAGCTCTAAATTTGGAGTCCTGAATGTGAAACAAAATTTAAGCTCTCAAGGGTTGAAGTTAAAAAGAGAAAAGGGCAGGGTTGAGGGTAGCGTGTAAGAGAGCCACTGTAGTTGCCCCCAGAGAAGAGGCCGGAGTTCAGTTTTACCTCTGTCCCTGAATAGCCAGGTTGTTGGAGATGGTCACATAGATTCTTCTGAGCCTCAGTTTTTTCATGCATTCTTCATGCAGTCAGCTTTTTGCAGAATTAAACACATTGGACATTTTAATAAAAATAAAACATTCATTGTAGTTAAAAGAGAAAATACAAATAACCAAAATAATCTGGTTTCCAGACATAGTTTATGGCTGAGGAAAATGACAGAAATGGACATAATTAATCATCTCCTACACTTAAGAACTCATTGAAATTTCTCCAAGCAACCCCAGGATGCAGATAATATGAAGGAAATTTCAAGGAGGAGGAAATAGGCTCAGAGAACATGAGAAACTTGTCCAAGGTCACACTGACTATAAGCTCAGGCTTGGAGGCCACTTACAGCCAAAGCACAGGTTATTTATGAATTTATTTTTTACCCAACCTTTTCTGAACTCAAAAGGAAAGCCCAGACTCAGAGCCAGTTCTTCCTGACCTGACTTGACATTTCTACCCAGGTGCCAAATATCTTCCATCCTAAGAGGTATGTCCTAGCTACAGGAAGGGCAAGAAGAAGCCTGCATTTTTCTCAGCAGTGTTATCAGGGAAGTGAGTCACCTTGGTACGTTTCAGCAGCTCCAGCCTGACCTGACCTTAGCACGGCCTGTGCCCCACCCTATATCATGCACAGAGCAGAGAGGATGCCCTCCTCTTTAGAATCCATTAAAGTTGTCATTAAACCATCATCTCCCCAGAGGAAATGGCAAAAATATTTACAGCAGGCTCCTGGTGGACATGGTGCTTTTCAATAGGCAGAGAGCCTTCCTTTGCAGCACATCATTGGATCTTGCTTTTATCATACTCATTGAAGAGCTGAAGAAATAAGAGGGCCCAGAAAGGTTAAGTCAAGTTTCCAAGCCTGTTCAGAAATATGGTGACTGAAAGGAAAGTGCAATGAGAGTCTCTGACTCTGAAGAAGATGTTCTTTGCAAACTGCCTGTAAATTCCTGTGCCCTAACAAACAGGGATGGTATAGTTGAAGCATGAACTGTTGGTGCAAGAGGCGGGGGTAGGAGTGGAGGAAGACAGGGCCAGCACATGGAACATAATCTAGCTACTGGGGCTGGCATCTTCGATGGAGGAGGTGGTCCAGTGTAAAATGGTCAGTGGATGTAAGTTCGATATGTTTTTATTTGGGGGTGCAGAGTCATGACTAAAGGAATGTTCAAGTGAGTCTACCGTGAGTAAGGAATCAGAGGTCCTAGTAGCAATGTCTGTTCATTCATTTTTGGTACAACCCCAGCCAGTCCTTGAAAAGGTAAGAAGCCATAACTCCAGACTTACCCAAGGTATTTATTAATAGATCTCACCAAGCACTGTGAAATTCAAAGGAGGCCCTGAAGTAGACCCTGACCTGTCCTGATAGAGCCAAAATGCAGTGGCTCAGGAGCCTAATAGGCACGGATCCCTCCCAAACATGCCACCTACCAATTTCATTAACAGAGACAGGTGCCAGCCTGATATAGGTGGGTCCTTCCAGAGAGGCAGCTGAGAGCAACTGAGCCAAGCCTCAGCTATTAGATTCGGACTATTCACACACATGGCATTTCAGAGTCAGAATAGCCCCTTCCCCCTCCCTTCCTCCTGGAATAAGATAGGGTTGAAATCCTTTTGACACCATTTGGTTATCAGCTCACAGCCTGAAAGTTAGCTAGTTTAGGAAAAGTGATGTACCTCTGAGCACAGGGTGCTTTACTCCCTCTGTCCTGGGAGGCTTACCCACCTGAAAGGAGATGCAGGCAGGGGAGGCCGATGCCCAGTGTGCCTGCTGCTTGCAGGGGTGGGGTCACAGAACACCATTCGTCATTAAAATTGTACTTTCTTGAGCCCCTACCACATGCTCAACGTGGTATTAAGTCCTCAAGAATATAAAAAGAAAATACAACAGGAACTAGTAGTCATTAACTATTTGTTCTGGGTTTTAATAAAAATACACAGGGTCTTGCAGTGCAAGGGAAAAGACATGTGGCTGTGTATGGTCTGGGCAGGGTGATGTGTTTCATGGCTTGGCATTCAGTTCAGCAACATCCCTGAGAGATATCAGCTAGCCCCCTTATGGAGAAGAGGAAACCGAGTTTTAAAAAGTGGCCCTGATCTCAGGTCATCTTTTCAGAAGAAAGGATTCTTGCTCACGCCAGGGAAATAGTCCAGAAATGGGAAATGTTGATATCACATATCACAAGAGTAGGAGAAAATATCAGAGACTCTCTACAGAATGTCATTTGTCAGAAATGCTAAGAGATGGAGAATCTTCCCAGAGGTCACACAGCAGGGCAGGTCACTTAATTTGTGGGCCACCGGGACCCTGACTTTCCTATGGGAAGGCTTCGTGGTGGGATTGCCATAAAGCTGGGGCATGGATGGCAATGGTGTCACCAGAGCAGGGCATTCAGAACAAGGGAAGCTTTAGACATCAAGACAGTGGTCATCGTGAAGGGCTGTGGGTAGAAGGTAGAGGGAGGCAAGAGATTTGTCTAAGTGGCATGCCAAATGTGTTAAACGCAATGAGAGGCTGCTGCTTTCCAAGGCTGGAGTGTTGGACGCTTACTTAGCAGGCACCCATGTGTCTTTGGCTCCTGGCAGCTGTATCTGTCGCATAAAAATAACTATCCTTTATTGCACACCTGCCATGTGCTTGGTATTTCAAATATGTTGCTTCTAACCAATATAACAACTCTGAGAATTAGGAAATGGACTACTAATTTTAAAGAAAAGGAAACTCAGAAATTAAAGGGCTTGCCCATGTTGATAGAGACATTCTTCTTACAAATGAAATTTTGTCTCCAGTGTCTTTACTCTGCTTTTTCTTCCATCCATCTATTTGTGGGTAAGTGGAGGAAGACATAAAGCATACATGTCTGTCTATTAGACAGAGCCTGTAAAGGAAATTATGGCCATCTAGGTTTTGGGTTTGGACAGTTAGGGTGATGCCAAGATCACCTTCAAGCAAAGCAGTGGCTGGGATTTGATGCAACAGAGACGTGATAAAACATGCTTCTAACTGGAAGCAGCTGATTTAGGAAGACTCAGCCTGAGCTAAGGCCAGAGCAACATAACAGAGCTCTCTGAACAGCACACTAGGAGAAAAGGCCAAAGCTAAAGAGGATATCATCTGATTTAGTTGCCTCACTGAAGTGTTTTGATGTAGGAAATTACCTTGGTGCTTTCTTTCTCCCTGACATCAAGACCTTTACTCCATTTTGCCCAAATGTCCCAGTTAGATCGCAGGAGAAAGGGAGAGCCAGAAGACCTCGGTGTGCATCCTAGCTCTACCTAAATCACTGGCCATGGGATCTTAGATTCAGATTCTGAGAAATTCAATTTCCCTCTTGATAAAAATGGGCAGAGAATGTACTTTACTCTGTTTTGAGGAAAACACAAATTCAGTGAGATAAAGTAGGTAAAAAGTATAAACTCAGTGCATATGTTACTTAGTGGTTAAAAACCTTTGGGGCTTTAGGAGACAGACAAAAACTGCTTTTGAACCATTCGGCCAACATGCACTGTCTTTTTCCCTCCTCTGCTTGCTTCCCAGCTATGTGACTATAGCTACTGCTGTTCACACTCCATCCAGACCTCACTTACCTGGGAAGTACTCTCAGCCCCAGCTGCCACAAGGGTTGGCTTCTGGTGGCTTACCCTGTACTATTTTCTGAAGGATTTCCCTTAGTTGGCAGGAGTTTCCTCACCTGAAGATGCCTGGGAAGTATTGCCCACCCCAGTCCCCTGCTTTCCTAGGGTTAGGGCATGACTGATGATTGGCTGACCTGTGTGGGATGGAGCATGGGGGTATTAGGGTAACAGTCCACCAGCATTGCCTCTGGACAGGACAACCTCTGGTGCAACTCATGCTCAGAGCTCCTTGTGAGATCAGGCTGAGGCTAGACTTCCCCTGAAACCCTCCGTTTGCTTATTTCTTCCCAAACTTTATCCTTTTCCCACATTACCTTCCCCATTTCTTCTGCTACCCTATTCCCAGTAAATGTGTTTTTCAAGAATACAGGAATCCCCTCCTCAGGCTTTGCATCTGGAATATCAACTCTAAGATCTTAACCTTGCATGTATGTTTTCTTCTCTCTGTATTTTAAATGTATTATGTGATCAACCCACAGGTTATTAACATTCTTCCAATTAAATGAGAGATAGCAGAGAATGAGTCTATTTTATTGGCTAGCAAATAGCAAAGTGTTAAATACAATCATGGATGAAATTGTTACCAGTAGTAGGCTCTTTTATTGGCTCATCAGACTACCAAAACAGTATAATGCATCAATATCAAACTTAAACTCCACTTCCATCAAACAATTCTGAGCCCAAGAAATATGACTATATTGCTTCATCTTATGTAGCAATGTCTTGTATTTCTATTGTTTGATAAATATTCCACTTAGAACTACTACATGGATGTCTCTTCCTTTGATTGCAACCCTCTGGCACTTGACACAGTGCCTGGCACATGGTAAGTAAGAAGTATTAATACCTGTTTGTAGATTGAAGGGTAACTCTAGACTAGTTGTCAGTTTTATGTGAAAGCCCCTCCTACCACATCCCAGCCTCATGATCTGGCCTGCCTCCTGGAAGTACCCTCTCTGGCCCAGATACTGGTAGGTACTTTGTAATATGCTGTTTTCTTTAATCTTCACAAACCCCAGAGGAAATAGTCAATATAAGCTTCCTGTGTTTGTTTATCATTAGATCCCCATCAAATAGTAACAATACTTGACATAAGAGGTATAAATATTTACTAATTGAACAAATCGCTAATTCCAAGCTCTTCTTTTGGCCTACTGAAAAGAGCTCTAACCTTGGACTCTGAAGACCTGAATTTAGTAGTTTATTTCTCAGCCTTTTTCACTGCTATGTGACCTTGGGCAATTTCCTTAACTTCTCTGAACTTCCAGTACGTTTCTTTAAAATAGGGATAATGATACCGTCTTCACAGAGATTCTATGAGGATTTTATGGAAAATGAACAATGGACAAATAAGATCATAATTTCATAAACTCTCCAAATATGTAAAAAGTAAGTCTTTCTAATTCCTAGTTAGCTCTCATGGCTGGTGTCATCTTCTACAGAAAATAAAGAATTAATAGTTGTGTGTTTATTAAAATCTAGATAGTATCTCATTTAACCTTCATGTCAACCTATGATACAAATGCTACTATTTTACTTATTTTATATATGGATGGGGAACCAAGGTACAGAGACATTAAGTAATTTGCCCAAGGTCACATGGCTGGTAAATGGTAGAGCCAGATTTGTTCCCTGCACATTCTCTTCATAAATAGAATGCTTTGCCTCTAGTCTATAATGCCTTTCAATGCAAAAGAGAATCTCTTCTCCAACATGTCTGTTCATAGAAAGAGTTAGAAAACACAAAAGGCAAAGACAGAGATCAGAAACTTAATATAAATATCAGCAAAAAGGCTATGGCAGGCAGAATTCTAGAATGGCTCCCAAAGTTTCCACACACTGGTATACAAACCCTGCATAGATCCCCTTGCCTTGAATATGAGCAGAAATTATAAATAAGATGCCTAATTTACTCTCTTGGTTAGAATACTTTAAATGGCAAAGGTGTTGGGCTGCAATGACATTGTGTTACGTAAGACTCCAACTTAGCACACTGGAAAGATTCTTCTACTGACTTTGAAGGCATCACCTGCCATGTTGTGAGAGGCCTTTCAGAGGGCCACATAGCAAGGGACTGCAGTGACTAGTAATAGCTGAGAGTGTCCCCAGCCAATATCCAACAAGAAAGCAAAGATCTCAATCCTCCGGTTTCAGAGACTAAAGTTTTCCAACAACACATGAGCTTGGAAAAGGGCCCCAAGCTCCGGATAAGAAAGTTGTCTGTCTGAAATCTTGATTGCTGCTTGGGAAGGCTACAGAAGATATAGGATGTGCTTGGACTTCTGGCCCAGGGAAGTGGAGATAATAGGTGAATATTGGTTTAAGCTGCTAAGTTTGTAGCAATTTGTTAATTAATAGGTAATTAATCCAAAGAGTAACTCTATTATCTAGTCTCTTCATCTTGCCTTATGCTTACTTTTCTGTATGCTCCCTTGAAAACAAAGAAAATGTATGGATTTTTGTTGCCCAAGGGATGCATGCCCATTGTATAATAACCAGAGCCTTTTAGCAAGATTATTGAGAGATGACAATTGTCAACATTTTTATTTGTATTCCTTGAAATAAAAAAAAAATGCAGATACACAACAGCAACTCCATCAGTTGATAGAGTTGAAGGGGAACTTACAAGTCATTTTAGCCAAACTTCTTGTTTTATAGAAGGATTTGAGGCCTGGAAGAGTAAAGTAATGTAGGTAGTGGCAGAATCCAAGGGAGAACTCAGAACTACTTTGTAATATCTATCACACTGTGTATCGTTGCCTAATCACTTGCTCTCCAAGTGAAGGTCTGTTGTTTTCTGTGGAGACCAGTGTGCCACACAGTTCTCTTTATAAAGCAGATACCCAGCTGAGAGTTGATTGAAGTTATGCTCCTCATTTAGTAGTGCTTTTAAAAACAGTAATAGCTAAACAGACTGGGTGTTGCAGTTACCTAGGGCTATATAACAACCACTCCCAAATTTAGTGTATAAAGAAACAATCTACTACCACTTATGGTTCTGTGGATAAATTGGAAACATCTGGGAAAGTCTTGCTTGGGAGTTTACCTGGTTGTACTCAGATGGTGGCTAAGACTGTAGTCATCTAAAGATTAACCTCATCTGGATGGCCAAGATGGCTTCTTTAATCACATTTGGGATGCCTACACCACCTCCATGTGGTCAACTTGGGTTTCCTCACAGCATGGCCAACTTAAGAGTTATTGGTGGAACTTTTTATATGGTAGCTGTCTTTCCCTAGAATGTTCCAAGAAACCAAGGCAAAAGTTGCAAATGTTACATAGTGAAACTATTGCCACATTTTATTGTTTGAAGAAGGCCAGTCCAAATTCAGTGTGGGAAAGGACCACATAAGAGGCAGAATAATACGAGGCGTGGTTCACAGGGGGGCCCTCTGTGGAGACTAGCTTCTGTACCTGGCTGTTTCTTGACTATAAAATGGACAGAACATCTGCTTAATGGTTACGTAGTCATACTTAAAAAGAAAGATTAATATAGCTGTAAGGTTTCAGGATATTAGCGTCCATTATACAAATGTAAGTTATCATTATTATAATTCCTTGGGCTTGCTATGTAATTTCAACTATTTTGACCTAAGGGATGTGACCAGTTCACTCGTCTTTTGATCCTATGTGATGGTGATGAAGTGATTTTGCACAAATCAATTTATTCTACGAGTAGAATGCAGGCGTGCACACTGTGTTGCTTCCCCTGAATTTTCTTATGGCTCAACCAAACCATGTGAAGAAAAGACACACTTGAAGAAATTACAGGCTGGAGTCAGCTTGGAAAACTTTGTGTTGTGTGAAAGCACAAAACTTGACAGACCTGCAAAACCTCTTAGACAATTTGTCAGACATAAAAGACTATTGCTGAGACATTTAACACTGGATATTAAGAGCTGTGCACAGCACTCAAAAGACAATATATGGCACAGTCTATTTTCACTTTCTTTAATTTGGAAGTTCTATCTTTAGTAACAATTTACATTTTCCACACAATTAAAGACTGTACCTAATTCTGATTTGCACTTCAAGTATCCAATTTTGCTGTGATTTACATTTTCTTCTCTGTTTATCTGTTTGTTTTCCTCTCAGTCAGAAAACTAAGTTTCAAATGTTGGCATCATCACTTAAAATCTGGGTAATGCTGGGCAAATTTGATTATTTCAGAGGGTCAGTTGGCTAATACGGTAAATGGGAATATGATTTTGTTTCAGGAATTGTTGTGGCTCTTGAAGGCTTCCAGCACAGCCAGGCATGCAGTAGATATTGAAAACATACATATTCATTGATCTTCTAATACACATTTTGTTGGTGGATTCAAAGGGTCTGTAAATAGGAATTCACTCTTGGTAAAGAAACAGCTGTTCAGATATCATTGCACCACCATGAAAGTCAAGGCCAATACTCTAAAAATCAATGAAATTTTATTGTGCCTCTAATGGTAATCATTTACATAATTCCAAGCCATGGGAAAATGTGATATAGTGATATAATAAGAACTATGTACAAATGCTTCTTGACTTACAGTGGAGTTATAGCCCAATAAATCTGATGTATTGAAATATCTTGATAAGTTCAAAGTATTGTAAGTCAGAAATGGATTTAATACACCTAATCTATTGAACATCACAGATAAGCCTAGCCTAACTTAAAGATGTGTAGAACACTTACATTAACTCAAAGTTGAGCAAAATCATCTACCACGAAGCCTATTGTAGAATAAAATGTTGAATAGCTCATGGCATTTATTGAATATTGTACTGAAAGTGAAAAACAGAACGGTTTTATGTGTACCTACCACTAGCTTATACAGCTGAAAGCACACTGGGCCTGAAATACGCTTGAAGCATTGAACTGAAATTAATTTGTGAATGATGGGGGTGCTATAGCAACAGGGTCATCAATTTATCTTTCTTCCAGTGAGG
Organism: Cacajao melanocephalus; assembly: GCA_963573385.1. NCBI lineage: Eukaryota > Metazoa > Chordata > Mammalia > Primates > Pitheciidae > Cacajao > Cacajao melanocephalus. Next base: position 172,390 of record CAUYLG010068652.1, on the reverse strand, counting down.
CTTAAGAAGAGCTGATAGAAGGCACTGGAACATGGACACTTGTTTATGGGTCGGCAGCAATAGTGCTCTTCAAGACAATTCCAAGTGTCAGTTTGCCCCAGTCAGCACGTGGCTGAATGGGAGCTACTGCTCGCTGCCACTGCTTAGCCTTGCTAGAGAGTATCTTAGTGCATATCACTAGACCAAAAAGATGTCAAAATCCAAAATCTGAAATATGGTTTCTACTGAATTTGTATTGCTTCTGCAACCATCACAAAGTCAAAAAATAGTAAGCCAAATCATTGTAAGTTGAGAATCAACCGTATGTTGGTCTTCAACTCGTTCTTGACATAGAGCTTCTAAAACCCTTGGAATTTCCTAAGGGATAAAAGCAATAAAGCATAGAAAGGAGCCTTTCGTTATTCAGAACAAGTCCCTTTCAACCACACCTGAGTTAACATTGATGAGATGACTTTTTTAAAATTCCTAGATAACCACAAGATGGGAGGTAGTTGCCAGGGGAACCAACCATGTGATTAAAAGGTCTGAACTTTCAGCCTTTGCTCCCACACTCCCCAACTTCTGATCATTTATTGAATATTGAACTGAAAGTAAAAAACAATGGTTTTATGAGTACCCACCACTAACATATGCAGCTGAAAGCACACTGGGACTCAAATATGTTAGAAGCATTGAACTAAAATTAATTTTTGAATTTTTGAATGAGGGGGATGCTACAGGAAGCAGGTGAAGAGGGGCTGAAGATTGAGTTTATCACCAACAGTCAATGATTTAATCAGCCATACCTACTTAATGATCTGACCATAAAAACCCAAAGGACAGAGTTGAGAGTTTCCACATTGATGAAGATTTGGGGGTGCTGGGAGGGTAGCAAGCCCAGAGAGGCCATGGAAGTGGTGCACTCCTTCATCCTGCATCATTTGATGGTGGAAGGTGGAAGGGCAAGTGAAGGTGAGAGCAAGCAATTAAAATATGCTGAACTCACTTTTAAAACAAACCCACTCTTGTGACAGGTATTCCACTCTCTTGATAATGACATCAATCCATTCCTTCAGGCCGAGCCCTCATGACATAATCGCCTCTTCCGAGGCCCCACCTCTCAACAGCGTTGCATTGGAGATTAAGTTTTCAACATATAAATTTCAGGACATATTCAAACCATAGCATTCCATTCTTGGTCTCCCAAATGCATGTTCTTACAATGCAACATACATTCATTCTATCCCAATAGTCTCAAAAGTCTTAACTTGTTCCAGTATCAAAAGTCCAAAGTCCAGAGTCTCATCTAAATCAAATATAAGTGACACTAAAGGCACAATTCATCTAAGGCAAATTATTTTCCATCTGAGAGCCTGTGAAATTAACAAGTTACATGGTTCCAAAATACAATGGTGAAACAAGTACAGAATAGATATTTCCACTTTGAAAGGAAGAAATAGACAAAAAGAAAGGAGTCACTGGTCCCAAGTAAGTCCAAAACCCAACAGGGAAAACAACATTCAATCCTAAATCTGGAGAATAATTTATGTTGACTCCATGTCTTGAATCCTGAGCACACAGAGGGTGGGAATTGGGCCCCCAAAGTCTCAGGCAGCCCCATGCCTATGGCTTTGCTGGGCTCAATACATCCAGAAGCTGTCATGGATTAAAGTCTTGTACTTGCAACTACAAGGTTCCTAGAGCTGCATTCTGGTGGCCTTACAGTTCTGGGCTGATAGGGGCTGTTCCACTCTCACAGTACCAATAGATTTTGCACTAGTGGGTGCTGTCTGTGGTGTCTACTCCTGTGACAAGTCTATGCCCCTAGACTGTCCAAGTCATCCTTTGAAATTTAGACAGAGGCCATCTTGGCCACATAGCTCTTGTATTTTGTGTGTCTGCAGAATTAGAATCACATGAGTTCTTCCAAAGTTTATGGCTTGTAACTTTTGGAGCAGTAGATAAACTCACACCTGGACTCACCTGAGCCACAGCTGGGGTGGCCAAGGGGTGCTGGACCAGAATTCAGGGATCCCCAAATTTTAGATGTCACAGGGCAGCAGATTCTGACATTCCATGGGCACTTCTTTGAAAACCTTGCCCTCAAGTTTCTGGCTTGCCTGTAATGTCTCTGAAATGCTTCCAAGAGCATTCTCTCACTGTCTTATTAAATGGAACCTGGCTTCCTTCTATCCATATTAATTATTTTAGTAAATGGTCACTTGGCCACACTATTAGTATTCTCTCTCAAGCATTTTTTTTTCTATTCCTGACATGGCAAACTGGGCATTTTCCAAATATTTTTATTCTGTTTCCGTTTTAATGATAAATTTCATCTTTAAATCATTTCTGACTTCTATCACTTCACTATAAGCAGTTAAAAGTAGCAAGGCAGATCCTTCAATATTTTGCTTAGAAATTTCTTCCACCAGATATCTTATGAGATTGGTGCAGATGTAATTGTGGATTTTGCCATTGGATGTAATGGCAAAACCGCAATTATGTCTGCACCAACCTAATAGTTCATCACTCTTACTTAAATTGCACCTTTCACAGAGCCCTTGAGAATGGACACAGTTCAACCAAATCCTTTGTCAATCTGCAACAAAGATAGGGTTTATTTCCATTTCCAATGCATTATTCTTTGTTTCTGTCTCAGACTTCATCAGAATGACTTTTACTGTCCATATTTCTACCAACATTTTGATCATGACCATTTAAGTAACCTTTAAGAAGTTTCAGACTTTTCTTGCAGCTATTCTCTTCTGAGTCCTCCCCACCACAACCCTTAGTGCTCTGTTTATGGCCATCTAGGCTTTTCATAGCCTGCACTTCTAAATTGTTCTAACCCATGCACATTCCCCAGGTCCAAAGCTGCTTTCCCATTTTCAGGTTTTTGTTACAGCAACACCACCACTTCTTCAGTACCTATTTTCTGCCTGAATCTATTTTATTTTGGTATAGCAGAATACCACATACTGGGTAATTTATAACAAACAAAAATTTGTTTGGCTTATGGTTCTGAAGACTGGGGAGTCCAACAGCATTTGAGAGCCTTCATGTTGCATTATTTCATGGAAGAGGCATGTGGATGAGGGTGGGAGTGAGAGAGCCTGAGGGGAACAAACTCACTTTTCTAATAAATTTACTTCTGTGATAACTAACCCACCCCATTGATAATGGCATTCATCTACTTATGAGGCCAAAGCCTTCATGACCTAATCACCTCTTATTAGTCCCCAACCCCAAGCACTGGGGATTGAGTTTCCAAAATATGAATTTTTTGAGATACGTTCAAACTCTAGCAAGTATCTCCCATTTGTCAGTTTCTGAGTTGTATCTTTTCTAATACACTTGTAATGGTATGTAAAGCTCTTTGCTGAGTTCTATAAGCTATTGTAGAAAAGTATTAAACCTGAGAAAAGGGGTTATTGGAACCCCTGAACGTGTACTTACCAAGTCAGAATCACTAATGACACCTTATAACGTGTTATCGACTTTCGAAGTGGGGGCAGTCTTGTGGGACTGAATCCTTAGCCGATGGGGTCTGATACAATCTCAGGACAGTATCAGAATTGATTTAAATCACTGGACACTTGGCTGTTGTCTGCTAAGAATTTAAAATTATCTTGGTGTGAGGGAGAGAAAAACACACACTGGATGACCAGATGTGAAATAGTGATATGGAAGTTGAGTGAGCATAAAGAAAAACAATTTGTTTTATCCTGTACAACAAACAAACATCATTTTTAAGATAATTATCAGGATTATAAAGATCATTTTGTTTTTCTGAAATATTCCAATAATGAAGAAGAAAAAGGTAGACAATTTTCTTGTCCTTTCTTCTTACACATAGACAGATGCAGATGAAAGGTAATTTTCTTAAAAAAAGTTCTACTAACTAGTTGAGAAATTTACTTCTTTTTCTAAAGATGATTGTTAACTGTTTTTCAAGAATGTAAAATGACTATATTCAATTATCTATCAAACTTTTTCATTTTACCAAGGTAGTTCCTTTAAAATTCAGTTTTCTTTCTCTCTCTCAATGCAAATATTCTTACTTATTTTTTTTCTAGAGAGGTGGAGGATGGCAAGATTGAAAAGAGCACAAAGAATTGTAAAGGCCAAGAGATATCTCAGCCTTGCCCATCTATTTATTAAAATCCATCTTACCTTTATTCGCAATTGTCAAAATGTAGAAACAACCCATGTCCCATAACTGATTAATGAATAAACGAAATGTGACATAGTACACAGTAGAATATTATTTAGGCAAGAAAATATACGAAGTTCTGATACACATTGCAGCAAGGACGAGCCTTGAAACTATTATGCTAAGTGAAAAACCAAACACAAAAAAATAAATCTTGTATGATTCCACTTATATGAAATATCTATAATGGGAAAATCCACAGAGCTAGAAAGTAGATTAGCAGATACCAGGGGCTGCCAGGGGGAGGTAGGAAGGGAGGTTGGACCATGAAGTGTTATTGCTTAACAGGTATAAATTTTCTGTATGGGTTGTGAAAACGTTTTAGAAATAATGGTGATGGATGCACAACATTTTGAAAGCAATTAATGGCTCTGAATCATATAATCGTACACATGAGGTTAAAATGGCAAATATGTTATCTATATTTTACCACCATGTGAGTGTGTGTATATGTGTGTCTGTGTATGTGTCCCAAAACAGGGGAAAACATTAATCTTAGGTTCTATGTGAACTTTGTATTTAATTGCAAGCAAGTCAACTATGTTCTTGATTCATTTGTAGGATATGCATAAAACCTTCTATAAAAATGGTAAATCTGTGCATCACTGTTGCATGACAATTTCAGTTTCCAATTGCTGCATTATTTATCAGTTTATAGACAGGAAATAAACATGGTACTTAAGGTGAAGCAGACCTAATTACACCCACTTTTTATGTGCCTAACTTGTGACTTAGCTTTAAACCAAATAAATCATTTACACTTATAAGTTAAACTACTGCATACAGAGTTTTCAATTTCTCCCATCCTGAGAAGTATATTATTGCCTCTCTAAATCATGTTGTTCCCAATCTACCTGTGAAACGTTCAGCAACACAACCTCACTGTGAATGCATCATCAGTCAGCAATTTCCAGGGTGGAAATTAACCCTTTGCCCTCTCAGTTCTGTTTAACAAAAATTCCTGATCTTGGGTTGAGCATAGCTGATCAAACTGGAGTAAGTACTAAATAGATGAGCTCCTTAATAGTAAAAAACAGATAGTATACTTGAGCTGTAATAAAATTAACCAAAAGAATACATTAACAAGGAGTGAGTGTACTTTAACATTCTTTTTGTTTTGTTTATCTCCATCAGGCACACAGGCTAATTGAGCAGCTATTACTTTGTCTCATATGCCAATTTCCCACTAGATTGCAAGTGAAAAAATTTTATATAATTGGAAATAATACTGACTATATTTAACGTTACATAGAGAGAATTTGACACCTTAGACTTTGATTTGATTCCTTCCATAATAGTTTAGTTCTTTAAAATAAGTCCTGGGCAACCGAGCCTTCTCCTACTAGAGGCCAGTAAATATTGGAAGTTCAAGGGATTTGGGGGCTGATCAAGAAATGATGTATGATCCTGAAAGGCTGTAACACACAACAAGCTTTATGGAACAGTATTTGGACAGTGTTGCATATCAGGAAAGGTCCTTAGAGCACGAGACCATCCAGTGGTTTTAACAGCATTCTGGTGATGTTGTTGAACAGCCAGGCTGAGTCAGAAAGCTCCCAAGGGTAGCAGCTGCCTCTTCTGGCTTTGTATTTACAAGGCCCTATCTTAGCAATGGGTAACAATTGTCTGGCGGCATTTCCCAGAGTATGCAAAACCAGCAGGCTTCAGATGGCTTGTTTGGGTTATATTTTAAATAATTGGATATGCAAAATATTTGACTTTGGAGCGAGTGGGGTTTTGAGCTCAGGGGTCTCAGGCTTCTGAAAAGAAATAAACAACCCAGTAGCCAACACATAGAGGCCATCTTTGGATCACTTAAATAACCATAAGGAACTACAGTGTCTGCCTTACACAGGAATGGGTTGTTCAGCTTCAAGTGGACTGCTGTCAACTCAGAAGATCCATCAAATGGCTTGTATTAGTTTTCTATTGCCACAGAAACATATTACCACAACTTAGTGGCTTACACAAGACAAATTTATTATCTTACTGTTCTGAAATTTGGATGTCCAAACTCGGTCTTGATGAGCCAAAATCAAAGTGTTGTCAGGGATCTGTTCCTTCTGGAGGCAATGGGGAAAATGTTTCATACAGTATTTTCTAGGTTTTAGAGTCCATTCTCATTTCTTGGATAGTGGTCTCACATCAAATCACCTTCTTTCAGACTCTTGAATCACCTCTGCTTCCCTCAAGATTCTTGTGATCACAATGGGTTCACCCAGATAAGCTATCTCCCCATTGCAAGATTCTTACCTTCATCACACCTGCAAAGTCCCTCTGCCATGTAAGGCAACATATTCACAGGTTCCAGGGAATCAGAATCATCTCTGGGGACATTATTCAGCCTCCCACTGGGTGCTGGGGAAGACACAGACTCCGGGTCTGTAAGGAGCCTCAGGTTCAGGACACAGATAAAAGGAAGATCAATGGACTCCCTTCAAGGCAGCCCCTTAACTTCATGGAGTGACCTCTGCAAGCAGGTATAGCTATTTTCAAACATACAGGTGTTGAGGATGTGATTTATGGTTTCAACAATTCAAGTTCTTCCAGCTAAGGGACGTGTTCTGACTCCTTGCCCTGGAGCAGTTTGAGAGATGGAGCCAAGAAAATCAGACTTATCTTTCCCAGGTTTCTCCCTCTTCAGACCATACTGTTCTGTGTTCTCTTTTCAAAATTTGGGTCTTTTTGCACCCTGAAGTCCCAGTAAATGACACATGACTCAGATGCAGCCATTGTTCTGGTGGAGTCCATGGCCCAATGGGAAAGACATAAATATAAATGGAGACTACATTTCCTTCCAGGACCCTGAGCATCTAGCCAGATCATTGGTTCTGCAGCCCATGGATTGACACATAATTGCATGTCTAGCCATTTCTCCTTCCAAGTACAGTACACAACCAGGTGCACTGCCCAACGTGCTGCCCACTGGGAGGTTTCCCCTTTGCTACCGTCCTTTATGGATGTCCTGGAAAGAGGCTGTGGTGCTGCAGCTGTCTAACTTGGTGGTGCCTGCATATTATGCAAAACCATCTGAAACCAGATTCAACTGTTGTCTTCCTCTGTCAACTGATCATAGGGTACTACCCATGAAGCCACAGATGCAGGCTAGAAGTGAGAAGGCAGTGTAGCAGCAGTAGGAACCATGGGCATTTGGGTCACGTCTTCATCTAATTTACTTATGCCTTTGGGACCTTCTTGGGCCCGAACCAGTATACAGAACTTCCTTTGGTGATGAAGTATTGTACTGCATGCCTAACCTTATGCCTTGGTAGGTCAGGTAACACCCAGTTCATGATAGGCAGCTCAGATAGCATGCATACTTAGTGGCCCATAGTCAAGCATTCAGTTTCTACTAAAGCCTAATAGCTGGCAGAGAGCCCTCTTTCAAAATGAGAGGATTTTCTGCAGATGATGGCAGAGCTTGCTCCAAAATCTTAAAGCCTGTGCTACTATTAGCCTATGTAGGCTACAAACATTTCCATCTGCTACTAACACTTCAAGCACAGGATATTCTGAAGCACACAAGATGATTGAACCATTATTCTATAATTTAGATTTGAGTGGTCCAAGGCTTGAGAATGTAGCCTAACCTGATGGAACTAAGGCAGTGTCACATGAAGGTTGAACCCACAAACCTAGAATCAGGCAAATGGGTTCAAATCTCAACCTCTTTTCTGTCTATCTAGAGTGGAAATATCTCTAGATAGACTGAAGAGAGTTTGACCCTGGACAAGTAATTTGACTCCCAGTGCTTCATTTCCTCAGAGTTAGAATGGTGATGATAATTGCAATCCCTCACTGGATTATGGAGAGCTGAAGAATAATCTAATGCATGGAAAACTCTTTTTTTTTTTGAGACAGAGTCTGGTTCTGTCACCCAGGCTGGAGTGTAGTGGCACGATCTCGGCTCCCTGTGGCCTCTGCCTCCTGGGTTCAAGTGATTCTTCTGCCTCAGCCTTCTGAGTAGCTGGGACTACAGGCACACACCACCACACCTGGCTAATTTTTTTACTTTTAGTAGAGACGGGGTTTCACCATGTTGGCAAAGATGGTCTCGATCTCCTGACCTCGTGATCCACCTGCCTCAGGCTTCCAAAGTGTTGAGATTACAGGTGTGAGCCACCATGCGTGGCCAGAAAACTCTTAAGAACTGTTTTTCTGTGATTACATGATTAGTAAATATTCATTATGGTTGTTGCCTCACTTTAACTTTGCCCTCTACTCAAATACCACCTCACTATAAAGGCTTTCACTACCGCCTTATAACTTCTGATAACTTCCTATTTTCATTGTATTTGATTTGTCTTCATAGAACTGATCATTACTAGATATAGTAATAATATATGCTTAATGATTAAATATTATTTTAAATGTTGTCTCCTTTGTTTTAATTTTTGATGTGCCAGGAACTACTCACAGGACTGGAACTATAACAGTAACAAAAAGATAAAATTTCCTTCACCTGTTTTTCTGTGTTGACTTATTGACCTTCACTACCGGGAACCTGTCTCCATGAGGATGGGGACTTTGTGTTTTCGATTCATTGCTGAAAACTCAGAACCTAGAACAGTGACTATCCTAAAAAGTCAACACTTAGTGAACAAACAAATGAGTGAATGAATAATATTTTTACCTGGCACATAGAAATTGTCACCTGGGAAGAAAAGAGGAACAAACCTTGAAGCTCTTTAACACACAGAGAGCTGGGTAATGGAATGCATCTGAGATTTCTTCCTTATGATTCTGCATGGTCTGTACTTTATTCTATTCTTAGTGTGGAAAGTGAGACTCAGAGACATCAAATGAATTCCTCAAGGACACACAGCTAGATGGAAACAGAGTCAGAATTCTATCCAGGTCTATTTGACGGTCAGCTCTGCCCTTTACCTACTATATTCATGCAGCAGAGCACTGAGTTACAGGCCGGTAATGAGAAGAAGTGGTGAAGGGTTGGCAAACACCTCCGTTACATAAGGAGTTTCTCTAGGCTGTGTGCATCACCCCACACTTCATCTAAAATAGATGTTGGAGATTTTAAACATCTAGGGTTTAGATACCTGAAAAAATAAATCATTTTAGTGATTTATGGCAAAAGGAAGGAAGAAGCAGCAGGAGGAGGTAGAGGAGGAGGAGAAAGAGCAGGAAGGGGAGGAGGAGGGAGGAAGGAAGCAGAAGAGAAGAGAAAAAATGAGTAACCAGGTGGACATTTAATTGGCCTTTTGCTGACATCAGTCTTTCATCTCTGGCCACCAATTGCACACTTGAAGTTGTTTACCTTCTTGGAGGGATTTTTCAATAGTTTATTGTGAAGGATTCCTAGCATATCCTCAGTGGACAGCCAAGAGCCTCCTCTCAACTGGGAGCTTCCCTCCCATTCACTGCAGTCTCCCTGAACTGCTTCCAGAGCCCAGCTTCTCTGGCCAGTGGCCAGGGTGTCAAACAGGCACTGCTCTCTCAGCACAGAAACACAGAAACCAAGTGCCTTGATCCAAACAGAAGGCTGCATTCTCTGGCTGGGATCTGGGAGAGATACTTACCCAGCAAGGTCTTCCTCTCATCTAAGCTGTTGTTTAGCTAGACAGCACAAAAGGGGTTGTGGAAAGTGCTGCACAAAGGGTTAGTTCATTCATTTGCTGACCCTGTGATTAGTGGCAGTGAGCCTCACCTCCCTGAGCTACAGATTTCCTTCTCTGAAAAAGCTCATAGAACTAGATTATCTTTAAATTTCTGGAAAATTTCAAAACATTATAATTTCTCTTAGGTATGAAAGAGGAAAGTTTAAGAAAATGGGGAGGTTTTGTTCCTTTCTTCTTTCCTGCCTCCCTTCTCTCCCTCCCTCCCTCCTTCCTTTTCTCCCTCCTTCCTTCCTTCCTTCTTTCCTTCCTTCCTTCTTTCCTTCCCTTCCTTCCTTCCCCTCCCCCCTTTCTCTCTAATTTTAATTAAGTAACAGTGTGCTCTGGATGAAATTAGTACCTTGAAATTTTGAAGTTTTCCTGGGTAGAAGCCAGACATACATTCTCTAAAAAACTGTAGGCATTTTATTACACTCCTTACATGACGAAACTTGAGGACTCTTTTGCAGCCACCATTTTGTCTGTTCATTATTTACAAATCTCATTTCTTGAAACGTCATGGAGGAATTCAGTGATGGGCTTGCTCATGGGAACCTGTTTTCCATTTTCCACGCTATACTTGCCAGTCATTTTGGTGGTAGGAGTTGCTATGTCAGTGAGTTAACCTTGTCTTGGCCTAGAGCTGGGGCCTGGCAAAAACTGGTGAAATTGATTTAAAATGTGTTCCCTGGTCTATACCTTATCATTGTAGAAATGGGTGAGTTTTGTTTTTTTTTTTTTTTTTTTGAGATAGTGTCTAACTCTGTCACCTAGGCTGTAGTACAGTGGTATGATTGTAGATCACTGCAGCCCCAAACTCTTGGGATCAAACAGTCCTCCTGCTTCAGCCTCCTGAGTAGCTGGAACCATAGGCATACACTACCACACCCAGCTGGAGATGGTTTTTGAAAGTTTGTTTACTGATATTTACATACAGGAGAAAACACAAATGAAAGAGAAGCTGAAGACTAATTTCATGAGAGATGTCGTGAAATTCTGGCTAGAGAAAGAATTCTCTGGGGTCCAGTGAAAAAGCAGCTCCAAATGGGCAGGGCTCCTGTCTGCATCCCAGTCCCCTTCCTCCTCAGACACACAGACAGTAGGGGCAAGTGGCATGAGGGATAATTGTGCCAAGGTTGCCTGGATTCCAATGGATTGTGTGTGAGCTGGAAACACACTTTTGTATGTAAACCCTTTGGGATTTAGGGGTGCTGCTGTTGTAACACAGCCAAAGGACAAGGGCAATGAGTGAGCTAATTGTAGGCACATGGTATTTTTCTTTTGCAAATGGAAGAAAGAATTGGAAGATGCTGATGAGAGGAAAGGACACTCTGCCATCAAGCTAGGTGGGCTCAATGTCACTATCCATTTGGACTAATGTCAATGTAACCTTGCTTGGACAGAATTAATGTCTTTGGTGTATTCTGTCTCCTTGAGGCTTAGCAATGATTCCTTAGGAAAAAAAATGGAGGCTGGGGTTTGAGCCCAGGATTGTCTCACACCAAAGCCAGTGTTCTTTGGTGCACACGACACTGACTCTTTTTTCCATTTTGCTCTGTTCTGGACTCTGTGCCTGCACATGCATCATTTTACTATATGTATATCATATGATGCATTTTATTATCATTGCACTACAGATAATGGACCTTCCCCACTAAAGACTTTGACACACTCACAGCTTAAAAAATAAGAATGCAATGACAACTAATGTTTGAAATACTTCACAGTTGGTCCTTCTATAAAAAAAAAATACTTTGGAGTTTGAAAACCCTCCAGCTCTTTTTCCACAGCTGTGGGGGCTAGTAGGACTGAAAGGGTTTCAAATGTAGAGGAATTTTTATTTCCTTGGCAATCTCATAATTCAAACAACTTTAAGTTTTAAATGTCACACTTGTGATGTACTATAGGTAGTCATTAATAAACATGAATGGGTTTTTGAGGTTCAGTAGAACGGCAGTAAATAAACGGATGGAAACATTGACGCAGAGAGCAGGTGCGTGGTGTAGGGAGCGCCACTTTCCTTACTGGCTGACATTTGCACAGAGTTAAGGTCAGCCATGTAGGCTGTGATCTTCAGAGCCAGCAGGGGAGTTTTCTAAGAGTACAAGGCTCGTGGTGTCGTTCCCTACTTACACACCTTGATGGCTGCCCACTGATAGAAGGTCGTTTTGCTTTTTTGTTTCTCGGGTTTTATTTTCAATGTAGCACTAAAGGCCCGTTGCATGCCTTGCCCAAATTAACCTTTATTGTCCTCTTTCCCCATTCTTGGCTGCACTTCAAGCCACAGGAATGCCAGACACACCAGCCTGTGTTCCCAAACAGGCCATCCCTTTACATTTCTCTATGCCTCACTCAAAACATTTTCCTCCTCTTGCTTCCCAGCTGTGGCTTGCGTGACTTACAGAGCCCACCTAACATCACCTCTTGGGATTGACTTCCCCTGGTATCCACAATAGAAGAACTCCACCCATCTGTGGCATCCTCCATGCACTTGACTCTCATCTATAGGGCAGACTTTACCATTTGCTGTCATTGTTCCTCCTGGGCCTGGATTGGCAACCAGGCACAGAGCCCAGCAGCTATGCCTTTGCCACCTTGTTTCATTGCACTTTACAGAGCACTGACTCATAGTTGATGCTCAACAAATGTTTGTTGAAAGAATATTTAGATAGTCGGCAGATAGCTCATAGATACTGAGGTTCCTCTTCCTTCCTTATAGACGTATCTTTTCCCTTCTGCCGTTTTCTTTCTCCACATTAGCAGAAACTCGTTTGTAAGTCCAGTGGTGTTCCACAGGGCAGTGGGAACAGTCTTCCTGGGGTGCAGGCAATGAGGGGTGCAGTGTTTGAATAGAGTTTAAAAACAGTAATAAAAACAATTAAAAGTGGGTCTACTTTTTGTTATTCCCATGCACTGGTAATGCTAATCAATGGCCGTGATAAAATATCCCTCTTTTCAGGCCACTCCTGCCCTCCACCCCTCCTGGTTAGGCCAGGGTCAGTATCTCTCATGATTTCCTCTCTTATGCAGACTCCTTCTGTCCTGCAACATGCTTCTGTAGGGCTTTTCCTAGGGGTCATTCATTCATTTATTCAGCAAATATTTATACAGTTATTAATATAGAGCAGCATTGCTAGACAAAGATGAGCACAAAAAGGTGCTCCTTCTCTCTTGGAGCTTGAATTGCATTTGAGGGAAACAGAAAATAAAATGAGTATGTATCGCACACACACACACAAATGCACAGACATACACCCACTTTGGGGTGGTAATTGTTTGAGAACAGCAGCCCAAGATGACGTGATCATGATGCAGGAGGGGTACCTTCAGAAGGGTTTTCAGTAGCAGCCATTGTGTCTGGGGTGGAGCAGAGTGAGCTGAGGTACGAGTGATGAGAAGGAGCCAGAGATGCGAAGAGCAGGAATAAGATTCACAGCAGAGAGAAGAGCAAGTGTGAGGACATGAGGTGGCAAACAGGTGTAACAGGAAAACATCTGCCAAGTACCCGCAAAGGCAACAGGTATTATGTTTCTGCTGTCTTTTAAATCTTAAACTTAAACCTCTCTCTTCAGTTCACCTCTTGATATAGTTTGGCTGTGTCCAAATCCAAATTTCATCTTGAACAGTAGCTCCCATAATTCCCAGGTGTTGTGAGAGTGAACCAGTGGGGGATACTTGAATCATGGAGGCTGTTCCCCCACACTGTTCTTATTGTAGTGACTGAGTCTGATAAGATCTGATAGTTTTGTAAGGGGAAACCCCTTTCACTTGATTCTCATTCTCTCTTCCCTACTGCCACGTAAGATGTGCCTTTCTGCCATGATTGTGGGGCCTCCCCAGCAACATGGAACTGTGAGTCCATTAAACCTCTTTTTCTTTATAAATTACCCAGTCTCAGGTATGTCTTTATCAGCAGCATGAAAATGAACTAATACACTTGTGCTCTGTAAACTCTCCTGATTTTTTACCTGGACACCAGGTGAAGCCTGGCAAGGAGAAGGAATGTGTTTTATCCCAGTGCCTGTTTTTATGTGGCTGACTCTTGTCGGCAGTAACAATGGACGTTTGGAAACAGATGGAGGGTTCTGTGTCTCTCTTCTCAATTGTCATCTCTGGTTCTCCATCACATGGTCCAGATGTGCAAATGATAGGAGTCCAATACCTCCCCATCCCCTCTCCTCAGTATTTCACTTCTGGAGTGAGACATGGTTCATGTCATCTGGTGCCTTAATTCAACAGATAAAGCAACTGAAGCTCAGAGAAGCTGACTTGCTTGCATGGTGTCACATAGCTAGGCAGTGGTAGTGCTTGAGTGAATAGTACGTATTACCCTTCCCTAAACACAAAGCATATCCTGAACAGTGTGAAAGTCACTCCACATAGAGAATGTTTGTTCTCAACCATCTTAGATGTTAGAGAAAAAGAAATGAGATGAGGGAGCCCAATTAAGTGGCTTTTATCAGACATTTCAATAAGAAAATCTCCTTCTCCTTTTTGTATCTCTTGTTGTCTCCAGATATATACGCTTTTCAAAACATGTAGGTCCATTTTTTTTTTTTTTTTTTTTTTTGAGACTGAGTCTTGCTCTGTAGCCAGGCGCCAGGCTGGAGTGCAGTGGCACAATCTCAGCTCACTGCAATCTCCACCTCCTGGGTTCAAGCAATTCTTCTGCCTCAGCCTCTTGAGCAGCTGGGACTACAGGCAGGCATCACCACGGCCAGCTAATTTTTGTATTTTTTAGTAGAGACAGGGTTTCACCATGTTGGCCAGGATGGTCTCGATCTCTTGACCTCGTGATCTGCCCACCTTGGCCTCCCAAAGTGCTGGGATTATAGGCATGAGCCACTGCTCCTGGCCTGTAGGTCCATTTTTATAGGCGCTTTTGGGGAAAATGCTATGGAGATGTTACATTTTTGCCTTAATATTTTTCAAGCATCAGATTCACCTACATAACATCTGGCACAGCAGGCTACACTTTAACACCATTAACACCACAAGCTATGGGTCAGTAATCATTTGTGTAACTGATTCAGCATTAGCGGAGACCACTGACAATGCCAGAGAGGGTAGAATTGGAGCATTAGTGTGATACGCCTTAATAACCACTGACCAGCTGCAAGCTGAAAATTCTCTTTCTGTGCATGCGATGCTGTTTGTTCTCTTTAGTTTGAAAAGTGAAAAATGAAAGGGCTGTGTGGGCAACCTTAAGAAATATTTGACCAGAGTAAAAAGACTTTCACTAAGGCCCATTGTGCTAGAAGCAGGAGGGAAAAGTTTATACTCTCAAAAGCTAAAATAATTACTAAGTAAATATATGGTTAATTACTCACACAGTCTAGTAATATTGTACAGGTAATTGTGATATGAGTGAATGACTTACACCTATCAAATTTACATATATATGTATATATATTTTATAAATACGTAGGGTTTAACACTGATGAGGATTTATCAACTGGCACATGAACTTGAATCCCAAGTTCAAGTGGTGAAAATATTCCGCAAAGCAATTGAACAATATGTATCAAGATTCTTAATGAGGTGTATTATCTTTTGGTGAATAATTCTACTTCAAGAAATCTGTTTTTAGGAAATAACAATACATGAAGGAAAGATGTATGAACAAATATTTTATTAAATGATAGTGTAAAGTGATATTGAAAGTAACTGAAGTATCTATTAGAAAAAATATATATATATATGGTCTTATATGCCCTACAATTTTACATACAGTTGACCCTTGAACAACATAAGGATTGAAGGCACCAACCCCCAGTGCAACCGAAAATCTGAGTATAACTTTTGACTCCCCAAAACCTTAACTACTAATAGCGTACTCTTGACCTGAAACCTTACCAATAACATAAATAATCGATTGACATATATTTTGTATGCTATATATATATATTATAGACTATATTCTTACAATAAAATAGGCTATAGAAAACTATTATAAGAAAATCATAAGGAAGAGAAACATATTTACTCTTTAGTCAGTGGAGAAGTGGACCGTGATAAAGGTCTTCATTCTCTTTGTCTTCATGTTGAGTAGGCTAAGGAGTACGAAGAAGAGGAGGGGTTGCTGTTTCAAGAGTGGCAGAGGCAGAAGAGGTGAAGGAAGTAACAGGGGTGGCAGGAGAGACAGGAACCCTTAGTGTAACTTAACAGAAATACCACCTAATTTCTACCTGATATTTTGCTTTTCCATTTCTCCATAAATGTTTCCATATAATCCCAATCCTTCTTCTGCCATTTGCTTTAGTTTCAGTGCCTGCATCATAGAAGGGTGTATGTCACAAAAAGAAAACAGAAGAAGTCTTGAATAACCAAAACTCTTCTTCCAGGTTATCTAATGTCAATTTGTTTTCTGGCACTGCTTATTATTATTATTATTATTATCTTCTTCCTCATAATTGGGCAATGGTTTGGGAGCACTCAGGTCCATCAAGTCATCTCTTGTTAATTCCTCTGGTGTGGTGACTAATAGCTCTTGAGTTTCTCCGTGATCCATATAGTGTAACTCTTCACAACTGTCACCTCCCTTCCTTTGCCATATTCACAATCTCTTTCATGATTTCCTTGACTGTCTCTGTCATAAATCTTGTGAAGTCAAACACGACATCTGGACACAGTTTTCCCCAGCAGGAACTTATTGTTTCCGGCTTTCATGGCTTTTCTCATAGCAATGACAGTGTAATTCTTCCAAACTTTCACAATGTTCTCTGTCAAAATTTCCTTCCCTAGTGTTGACAACCCTTTCTACAGAGGACTGTGAGTAATGAGCCTTAAAGATTTGTATGACCCCGACCTAGAGGGTAAACTAGGGATGTTGTGTTTGCGGGCAAGGAGGTCACCTTGACATCACCATCAGTGTTTAACTCAAGAGGTTTTGGATGGTCAGAGGCATTATCCAATTTCAAAAGAACTTTAAGATAGTACTTTACTAGCAAGGTACTTCCTGACTTCAGAAATGAAGCATCGAAGGAGGCAATCCAGAAAAAGAGTCCCTGTTGTCCAGGCCTTACTGTTACAGAACCAAAAGACTGGTGACACTGTATATGGGTCCCATAGTGTTTCCAAGATTTATGGTATTGCATGAAATACAATAAAAAAATATGCAAGAACAGGAAAAGATCACTTTATACTGTGATTTGCAATTTACTAGAGAGACAAACTGCTCAGTGGATACAATTCGTGTAACCCGGCATTTTAAGCTAATACTGGTAACACGTGAGCTTGCCTTAATAGCAACAGGAGGTGACTACAAAATTATTACAATGGTTCAGTATTATGGCTGTTAATTGTATTCAGTTATAACTTAATGGTGCATCTTTATATTGTTTACCTTTCTCTTCATTGCCAATGGTGCCGTGTTTTGTCTGTGTGTGCATGTATTTTGCTAATTTTTAACTTTTCATAATCGATGCATATATCTTATGGTAGCAAATGATAAAATAGACTAGCATTCACATATTTTTATGATTTTATGATTCATGATATACTTAACTTTTCTTAATTGTTTTCAATATTTCTAGGCAATGTGATTGGTCTGTGAGTTTTTTCAAACTGTCACTTCAAATCCCCCCCAGAAATTTCCAGTATATTTATTGGAAAAGACCTATGTGTAACTGGACCAGCACAGTTGAAATCCATGCAGCTCAAGGCTTAACTGTCCTGCTTGAATGTTTTGCAAGCATCAGGCCCATCTGGCATAGTGTCTAGAACAAATCTTGATCCAGAGAAAACACTCTACAACCATTAATGTATTCTAAGCCTCTGGGTTGGAATATCATTAATCATTTGTGTAACTGATTGAACATTAGCCAAAACCACTAATAACACCAGAAAGGTTGAAATTGGAACATTAACAGGGTTTGCACTGATGACAACATTTTGCTGGCCAAGGTGTGGTTATATAGAAATTCTTATACATTTCATGGTATAGAGATTGATAATTGTCTAAATATTTTGATACCTATGGTTAATTTCTGAGAATAAAAGCCAAAGGAGGAAAATGAAAATAAAGAGCAACAACAGAAAGTCTTACTTGCAAGGACATACATCGTTAACATTTATAACAGTCAAGCTTATAAACAAATCGAATATCAAGTTTTTATGTAACATAACTTGCATAACAAACCAAATTATAAGACAAGGCTAACTCACTTGTGACATAGAAACACAATGCTGTATTGTATAGTCTTTATAACCACATGATTTTTGTCTTTCCAGAAAGCTACATAAACTATTGGAGAGTATTTTAATGTTAATTGAAAAAATATGAAAGAAAAAGGATACAATTATAAGATGTAAAATATTGTTCTGTGCACTAAGACAATGTGTTATTCAAAACACAGTTAACTGGATGGGTTTGTGTGGTGAGGCTGCAGATTTCTTTCTTTTTCCATCCTGCTGTCTCTTCCACTCCCCACACAGTTTCTTTGTCACTCATTAGAAATGAAAGTATAATAACATTGAAGATGTATAGTGTGTCTTTAGGGGAGATAAGCGATGGTCACTTAAGAATTTTAATTGTATTTTATGTTTTGGGGTACATGTTCTTCACATGCACCCCAAAACATAAAATACAATTAAAATTAAAAAAAAAAGAACTCATAAAGACTATCAGTGCTTTATCAACAACCTATTCAACACACTCATAGAGAGCATCCAGCATGACAAAGGAATTCACAGAGGGAGTGCGCTCTCCTAAGAGGTAATGTGGGCCTAAAACATAAATAGATTATTAAAATACTTAAAATTTTTTTTGAATGAAAGGTGTGCAAAAGATTGTTGAACTCAGCTAGATATTTAGAGAAAACACTTAGTTTTTGAATTTGATTTTCCAGAAAATGCCTCTCAGAATTATTGTCACAAAAGCCTCAGACTTGAAAGTAGCAGCGTCCAGATTTTTTGGTTTCTATTAAGTTCTGCCCTGTGGATTCGAAGAGCTGTTACTTGAAGAAATGGATAAGACCTTTTCTGTATGACCCCAAGGGGCTGCATTACCTCTCTGAAGAATACATTTTTATTAATTTAAAACAGTCTGTGGATGTGGGGATACCAACAGGAAACACGACAAATTTAAATTGAGATAAGTTGGGATGAGCTCATTAAAGAACTAACTACAAAGGTATGGATGGGCTTTAGTGGAACCACAGAACATACTGTGAAAACCTGTGCTAATAAAAGAAACAGAGTGGGAAAGACAGTTACCAGCACTCAATGGCTTGAGAGTAGGAACTTCAATCAGCATTACACCTGGGACCCAAGGAAATAAGGAGCCTGACTTCCCTCCTTCCACCTGCCAATATCCTGCTGGATACTGGTTAAATCCATGGGTCAAATTGAACTGGAAGCAAAAATACAGTCTTGTCTATCATTGATGGGCATTTGGGTTGATTCCATGTCTTTGCTATTGTAAATAGCGCTGTATTGAACATATGCATGTGTGTATCTTTATAATACAATGATTTATATTTTGGGGGATATGTACCCAGTAAGGGGATTGCTGGGTCAAATGATATTTCTTCTTCTAGATCTTTGAGAAATTGCCACACCAGCTTCCACAATGGTTGAACTAATTTACACTCTCACCAACAGTGTTAAAGTATTCCTTTATTTTCTGTACCTCACCAGCATCTGTTGTTTCTGAACTTTCAAATAATTGCCATTCTGACCGGCATGAGATGGTATCTCATTGCGGTTTTTGTTTGCATTTCTCTAATGATCAGTGATGGACACATTGTGGGAAACAACACACACTGGGGTCTGTTGGGGGTGTTGGGGAGGGAGAGCATCAGGAAGAATAGCTAATGGATGCTGGGCTTAATACCTAGGTGATGGGTTAATCTGTGCAGCAAACCATGTGGCACACATTTACCTTTGTAACAAACCTCCATATCCGAAATTTAAAAATAGAAGAAAAGAATAAAAATAATGCAGTCCACAGAAATCAGCCTCCTGGAGGAAAGTGCAGGGTGCTGAAGAAGGATCCAGAGAGACAGACAGAAGGGGGCCTGAACACAGCCCAAACAAGGAGGATTAAACCTCATAAACCAGTATGTTTTTCATCATTGCCATTGGTGAAAAGAGGCTGAAGGATCATTTCTTTGGAAAAGATAAATTGCAAACTTGGGGCTGATAAAGACATTCCTGAGACTGGGCAATTTACAAAAGAAAGAGGTTGAATTGGACGTTCAGTTCCACGTGGCTGGAGAAACCTCACGATCATGGCAGAAGGCAAGGAGGAACAAGTCAGGTCTTACATGGATGGCAGCAGGCAAAGAGAGAGAGGGCTTGGCAGAACGCTCTCTTTTTAAAACCATCAGATCTTGTGAGACTTATTCACTATCAGAGAACAGCACAGGAAAGACTTGTTCCCATAATTAAATTATCTCTCACCAGGTCCCTCCCACAACATGTGGGAATTCAAGATGAGATTTGGGTGGGGATACAGCCAAACCATATCATAAACAGAGCATGGTGTTGGAACCAGATGGCTTAACTATTTTCCATTTAATTATAAAATTTTGTAATTCTAAGGTCTCTTAACTAAACCAGGGACAAATAAATAACCAATGCAATTATAATTGTGTATTATGGTCCACAACTCCAAGTCAGGAAATTTGAGCTTTTTATCCTTTTTATAGAGCCATAACCTTTTCTAGCATCCACACTGATTATCTCTCGAACACTTTTACAAAGCAATAAAACCAATGGTATATTTAATTGAAGGATGGGTGTTGATCAACAAACACAACTTGGGATGAATACATAATGAGAGGTCTTTTCATATGGCACCCAAAGACCGAGATGTATAAGAAATACATTTTAATAAGAACTAACACGCATTAAGTGCTCATATGTGCCAGGCATGAGTCATGCACTTTATTTTAACTCATTTAATCTGGTCAAGAAGGTCTTTAAGCTGCGTACTTTTGTTGCTCTTTCCTTATCTGTGCAGGGAAGCATCCAGGGAAACACGCTACTCATATCCTTGCTGTAGGAGGCCTATTCTGCTTATAGTCTTAGATGCTGACCATTGGAATCCATTACCATGACTGGTGAAACCACACTTCCTGAAGGTTGCCTCCAGACCAGTGACTGAGCACACCAGGGCCCTCCATTCTCAGTCCAGGTAGAAGCAGGGCTTCCTGGATAGCTTTGGCTTAAGAACACCTATGAGCCAGGCCAAATCTTTCTTGAAATTGTGCTACAGTCAAAGATCTTTCCTACTCAAGACTTTTTCTTTCTCTCTCTTCTTTCACAGTTGTCAGACCCATATAGAGATCTGACAGCTCCCTGACTCTTCCCTCCCTGCTACAGACTGAACTGTGTATATCCCCAACCCATATTGAAATGCTAAAGCCCTAACTGGCAATGTGATTGTAATTGGAGATAGAGTCTTTATGAGATAATGAAAGTTAAATGAGCTCATAAGAGTGGGACCCTAATGGAATAGGACTGTGGCCTCTATCTGTGTCTCTTTCTCTTTACCATATGAGGCCTTGGTGAGAAGGTAGGCGTTTGCAAGCAAGGAAGATAGTTCTCACCATACGCTAAATTGGCTGCCACCTTGATTTTGGATTTTCCAGCTTCCAGAAGTGTGAGAAAATAAATTTCTGTTGTTTAAGCCACCTGGTCTATGGTATTTAGTATGGTACAAAAAGCTCACTAAAACACTCCTCTGATAAATGTCTAATGTGTTTGATCATATCTTGGCACTGGCTCTCAGAGGACCTGAACAAACTGCATGCACCATCAGAAGTCCTAGGGGTTCGCCTATATGCACCAATCTTGGGGGTGGCGAAGCTGAGGTGCAAAGTCAGGCAATGGAACTCATGAGTCTCCATCTGCTTCCTCACTAAGCTGTGTTGCCTCTTGAGTTATTCAAGAGCTTAACTTGCCTGGAACACTTTTTTTTGGAACACCTTCTCTCCCCATTTAAGCAAAGTGTTTTATCTTTTATCTTTTTTTTTTTTTTTTTTTTTTTTTTGCCTGACTTGAAGTCAGATAGCTGTTGTATCCTGAGACTTCTTCACTTCAGCAAAATGCCTCTGGTCTTTTATTTAATTCCTTGTGATGGCAAGGGTTTAGATGCCTCCTCACTGTCGCTCACCTGGACAGATGAGTTAGACAGATGTGCATGTAAATGGGCTCCAGCAGTTATCAGCTGTGAGACCTCAGACACCTTGACTGCCATGAGCCTTTGTTTAATTATGTGAAAAAGCGAGAATAGCCATTCTTGACTCATGAGTCTCTTGGAGAACTAGGCGAGTTCACGGTTAAGGACTGAGGACATGAGCTAGCACGTAAGGACCATAAATAATATATCCCACTCCTGTCTGGGTACATCTTTTGATTTATCTGAGTCAGTTTCTCCTAAGTTTGTTTTCCAGAAGGGAATGAAATATTCCCACTTGTAGTGGTAGCCTTTTCTACTCCTTCCCTGAGATTTCTGAAGAACAGACAGGAAATCCCATTCAGAAGCTTTGTCTGTTTTGACATTTCCCCATATATTCCTGTGGATCAAGAGAAAAGGTTCTGATGTCCTAGCTTGGTTATCTTGATCCTGGAATTATGAACTTCATCAAGTCCTGATTGGCCTGAGTTACCGTCACCGCCTATTTCTGAAGCTGCTTGAAGGGGAGAAGAGTGAGTCAAGAAGGTCATTCTTTTGACTACAGTTTGGCCTTCAATGAAGCATACTTCACTTTCAACTATTTCTAATTTTTCTTTGCTTAAACCCTTCATGGAAAGTGAAAGAACAAGTTTCTGTTGTTGTTGTTGTTTTTACCATCTTCAAAATTGAATAATAAAGGCAGGGCTCTAGTCTCAGAACAGAATGGCCTTTACCATAAAGTGGGTAAAATGTGGTTCTGCAGCTAATGAGCTGTGTCACCTTAGACACTTTTCTTAATTTCTCTGTGTCTGATTTCTTCAACTGGAATCAAGAATGATTTTCCTTTCTTAGGATTTATTGTGAGGATTAAATGAAATCATGAATGTCAAGGTCCATGTTGCTGATGTCTAGAACTACCTAAATAAATGGTCATGTGTGAGCCTGGTATTTTAATTAAGTTGTTGCCCTCACCATCTCTGCTGTGTTCCACATTACAAGTCCTCAATGATCATGAGGGTTTTCAAAATCTTCTGGTAGAAAATTTCCAGTTTTATTTATTTCCGAGGAAGTATAGATGACCCCTGGGAAGTTGGCAGTGCCACCTATGACTTATATTATTAGTAGACCTTGTTATAGGAGTGTTATTTTGTTGTTTTGTTTTGTATTTTTTGTTTAAAGATTTTTTAATTTTTTCCATTGAATCCAGGTTCTGTTGAGAAATCAAATTTTAGGCCATGTGATACCCCTCTGGCTGTGTTTATTTCTTTGCCAATTTGGTTTTTAAATGACTCCTTTGAAGTATGCCAGAACACCTGGAAAGTCTCATTGAATGGTCCCTTGGTTATTACCTGCATTATACAATACATCCAGCAGGTACCATTTCCTGTTACTATAAATTCTGGAAGTATTATACTGTTCTTTTATGAACAATGAATCTTATTGTTTCCTTAAAAGTGATTTGTTGAATATTTTGTTATTTCTAAAAGTTGTTTCTTTATTATTGTTCTCCACTTTACTTTGTTGTTGTTGTTGTTGAGATGGCATTTCATTCTTGTTGCCCAAGCTGGAGTGCAGTGGTGTGATCTTGGTTCACTACAATCTCTGCCTCCCAGGTTCAAGTGACTCTACTACCTCAGCCTCCTAAGTAGCTGGGATCACAGACACCTGCCGCCATGCCCGGCTAATTTTTTGTATTTTCAGTAGAGACGGGGTTTCACCATGTTGGGCAGGCTGGTCTCCAACTCCTGACATAAGGTGATCCACACGCCTCGGCCTCCCAAAGGGCTGTGATTACAGGTGTAAGCCACCACTGCCGGCTCCACTTCATTTCTTAATGCGTCTTCGGGAATGACAAGCTCTGATGTTAAACAAGTACACAGACGCAATGCACCATAATTCCTTGATAATGCTAAGCTTCTGTGGGGTAGGAGGGCAATCTTTGTAGACTAGGTGACTGCATTGCACAGTGAGATGGGCCCATGGCTGGAGTAAAAGGGTGCTGAGCAGTAGCAAAACAGTTGATTGCTTTCCCGAACCATAAATCTGTGCTAGTGGCTTTTCTGCATACTATAGTACACCATTTTATACTTCTTTTCTGCATATGTCTTCCACTGAAAAGATAAACTAAAAGTTAAATAAAATATTAATTTGAGGATCCTGAGAAGAATCTATAAGTGTCAGCTCCTGCCTGTGCCTTTCTGACAACCCCACTCCTGAGTGGACCCCGGGACATCCTATTCAGAATCAGACTTATTCCTGAGTCTAAACTATTTCTGCTAAAGGCAAGAAATATGTGAGCAGACTCAGCCCCCTACTCAAGTGGGAGTCTATCAGACTGGTAATGAGCCTGCAATTCTGGCTTCATCACTTGTTAACCATTTGAACTTGGGTGCAAAACTTCTGCTGTAGTCTATGGTTCTTCCGGAAATTTATATGCTGATACCCAATTCTCAATGTAGTGGTACTGGAAAGTAGGGCCTTTGGCCAATGATTAGGTCATGAGGGTGGAGCCTGCATGAATAGGATTAGTACCCTCATTACAGAAGTTCCAGACAGATCCCTCCCCTTTCTGCCATGTGAGGTAACAGAAGATGGCCATCTATGTACCAGAAAGTAAGCCCTCAGCAAACATGAAATCTGTTGACACTCTGACCTTGGACTTCCTGGCCTCCAGTACTGTGATACACAAAATGTTGATGTTTAAGCCACCCAGTATAGTATTGTGTTATAACAGCCTAAATGAACAAAGTCAACTTCTCTGTGCCTCAGTTTTCCTAGTGGTAGAATGAGAATGATAATACCCATTTCAATGGTTTGTTTTGAGGAATAACATGTGAAGTGCCTGCCCATAATAAGCCCTCAATAAATTTAACCTATCACTATTATGACATGTTTTCCTCTCCCCAGATAAAGCCTGTTCCTGAGTGGAAACACATCTGATCTATGGAAATGTGAATTTCCAGGCTGCTCCTGTTCTAATGCAAAGCACGATCATTGACATCCAGGGGGTCACGCTTAGTCTCACAGCACCTTAGTGACTTAAGAAATCAGTTTTACCTCCAACTAACTTTTCTCATCTATAAAAGGGAGTCTAAAATCATTAGAGGTATTGTAAAGATTACATGAGCTAATTCATGTTAAAATGTTTAACACAATCCTCAGGAATTTATCTAAATATGTGCAAAACTGTGCACATACACTTAAAAGTTCTGAAAGAACAATGTATTGGGTTTTCTCATTTAAGAATCCCATCTGTGTCCACCAGCTGATGTTAATTGTCTTACTCCTACAGCAACTTACTAATTCATTCACTAAAATTGTTTTTTTGTTTTGTTTCTGTTTTTGCTCTGAGAAGTGGGGCCCTCACTTTTTTTCTTTTAATGGTGAAATGTGCTTTTCTCCAAACAAAGACTCATGGCAGGCATCACTACTTCTGTTCTTACTGCTTTCCATAGAACATCAAAATTCATCTAAGGGCACTAAATACATTTAAATGTTAAAAAATGGAACTGTACTAAATAAATATTCATAAAGCGCAATTTACATAATGAAAATCTGTGCTTAGTGAATACATATAAAATAAAACCTCATTGAACAGGTACAGAATTTAACCAAGTTATAAAATTCATTAACCAGTGAACATACTCATTCATTAACAAATTAATCATCTTTCTCTATTTTGAAAATGAATTCATATCTGAATGGCTAATTATACAGATCCTTCCTCACTGAAGACTATTAATATGAGAACATTGAATGTGGAGGGAAGAAAAGTAGTAGCCAATATATTTTTGCTTTTTTTGTTTAACTGCCATAATGATATGCTGTCTTCAGTGAAGGCCCCAACGTAAATTGTGCAGTAGGTGAAAGATGCAACCTTTTAATTTTATTTTTCTATTTTTTGTGCATTTTTAACATTCAGTAAATGTCAATGAATGTGTTTAATTTTCATAAGAATCCTGGTGGGGGTAGGAATCATTAACCCATTTTACAGATAAGTACCCTGAGACTTAGAGAGATTTTATTGGTTTAAGCAGGATTGAATATCACAAATAGACCTTAGAGCAGGGACTTAGATCCAAGGGTTGTCTGATTCAGAAGACTGTTTTCTTCACTTACACCCTAGCAAGCAGTAATATTAACCTTGGTAACAGCCATACCCATGAATGTTAGCTGAACTTTAAAAACAAGTTCCTTTTACAGATGTTTGCTACATTCACACACTCGCTGCCCAAATCTGATACGTGCGATACCATCCTTGCCAATTTTACTGTCCTCATCTCATTAGCAAGAATATAGTACTTAGCCCTCAGTAAAGCACTAATATGAACATGGCTTTATCACACTAGAATTTCTTTAAGTTACAGTTAAGGGAAACCCAGAGGCCATTTTCCTTAATACTAGCTAGAGTCAATCAAGTTCATTTTCTTAAAGAGAAGCAATCGTTCATTTAAGGAAACTGAAGGAGACTGGGGTCATAGAAATTCAGAGCTTAGTAGATCACATATTCTCTCCCCTCATTTTCTCAGAGGTCAAGAAACACACACCCTCTTTCTTATAATTTTTATTAGCTGCTTTGAGTAACTCGGAGTAAAGAACAGGGTTTCAAGCTGAAGTAACACCTGCTGTGAGCTAAATTATGTCTTCCCCGAATTCATATTTTGAAGTCCTAACACCTAGTAATTCAGAATGTGAAGTTACTTGAAGATAGAGATTGTAACAGAAGTAATCTAGTTACAGTGGGGTCATTAGGGTGGGTCTTGATTGAATGATTGGTGTCCTTATAAAAAGAGAGGATTTGCACACAGAGACCCACACAGAAGAAAGACAATGTAGAGAGACACAGGGATAACATGGCCATCTACAAGCCAGGGAGACAGGATTGGAACTGATCCTTCCCTCATAGCCTTCAGAGGAAACCAATGCTACCAACACCGGCACCTTGTTCTTGAACTTCCAGTCTCCAGAACTGAGAGACAGTGACCCTCTTGTTTATGCTACTCAGTGTGTGTGTGTTGACTTGTCATGGCAGCCCCAGAAACTCATAGTTCAAGGCTCATGAATCTTGCCGCATCTGCCCTTCCCTGTCCCGATCCAGTCTCCTTCTCCTCCACTCCCTGAACGTGAGGTGTGTGCATGTCTGCGTTGTCTTCCACCTCCACTGCAAGCCCCTCCTAACACTGAGCTTGTCCTTGTGCAGGCTTCTTATAAATATTGTGGAGTGGATTTAACTTGCAAGGAGAACAATTGGAGTAAGGCATCTTCAAGAAATTCATTGAAAGTCCGCTGGTCTGGCCTAGGTCACACTTCAAATGATGAGTTTGCTAATTAGAGGCAGAAAACTGGTCACTCTGCATCCTAGAAAACAGTATTAAAAAAAAAATAAAACTCTAGGAAAAGTGATTAACACTCTTCTGTTCTCCAGGTGGCTGTGCCTAAGTGAAAATGAAGGACAGAACATGGTAGGATTAGTTCAGGCGAAGCTTACCTCCCTGAATCTCAGAAAATTATGTTTTCCAGAGTGACTAAATTTTGGGGGATTGATAAAACTTGGCCCATTAAAGCCTTTAAATCTAGAATTATAAATATACTTGGTAAAGTTTTTTTTTTTTCATAGCAATAAAGCATACTTTCCTGTGTTCTAAGACAGGACACTTGAAAAATTATCTTTATTTTTGTGATATCTCTGGGGACCATCATATATATCATACCATCATATATATCATACTGTTTAATTTCATGAGAAAAGGGAACTGTTACATGATGTTGATGAGAATGTAAATTAGTAAAGCCATTACGAAAGTCAGTATGGAGATTCCTCCAAAAATTAAAAAAAGAACTACCATATGACTCAGCAATTGCAACACTGGGTATATACTCAAAGGAAATGAAATCAGTATATCAAAGAGATATCTGCACTTCGGTATTTACTGCAGCATTATTTTCAGTGGCCAAGATATGGAAACAACCTAATTATTTGTTATTGGATGAATGAATAAAGAAAATTTGGTGCATGTACACAATGAAATACCAATAAGCAATAAAAAAAATGAGGAAATTTTGCCATTTGTGACAACATAAATGAACCTAGAGGACCTCGTGTTAATTGAAATAAGCCTGTCATAGCAAGACAAATACTGCGTCATCTCACTCATACGTAGTATCTAAAACTGTTTGTCTCATAAAAGTAGGAAGTGGAATTGTGGTTACAAGAGGCTGACTGGTTAGAGGAGAGAAAAGTTTGAGGAGATGTTGGTCAAAGAATACATATTTACACTCAGATAAGAGGAATAAATTCAAA
The DNA here is from genome assembly GCA_963573385.1 of Cacajao melanocephalus. Classification (NCBI taxonomy): domain Eukaryota; kingdom Metazoa; phylum Chordata; class Mammalia; order Primates; family Pitheciidae; genus Cacajao; species Cacajao melanocephalus. The sequence goes on along the minus strand of CAUYLG010068652.1, from coordinate 144,161 downwards.
AGATGTATCATACAGCATGGTGACCATAGGAAATAATATATATTATACTCTTGAACAATGTGAAGAGAGTGGTTGTTAAGTGTTTTCATCATAAAAATAATTGCTATGTGAGGTAAAACATTTGTTAATTAGCTACATTTAACCATTTCCAAAGTATAAATGCTACAAAACACCGCACATTTTACGTGATAAATATGTACAAATTTATATGCTGATTTAAAAAAAAATAAATTTGAAAAGAAGGAAAAGCAATGAAGTGGAATCCTAAGAAGAGTTTTGGGCAAAGATTTTACCTTTGATTTCTGTGGACTACCATTCTTTTGAAATTCCAGGATTTTTGGATACAGTTTATGTTAGTTGCGTATTCTAATACACATTTTTAAATCAGAAAGGTTTTGATAGAAAGAAATGTTCTGCTATAGCTTCAAGTCATAAACATAATGCTTGGCACATGCTTTGGTAATGCTTAGCTTACATTTTCTTCAATCTATTTCTTCCCTAACTGATTGGAAAATACATTGTCACATTGGTTAGAACTATGAATACAGGAATCCTTAACGGATGCTACCTGATGGCCTGAGAGTGGTCCTTGGAGAATTGTACATAAGCTTTAGTTTCTGAAATTTTGTAGTAACTTAAAGGGGTGTGTGTGTGTGTGTGTGCACGTGTGTGTGTGTGTGTGTGTGTGTGTGTTCCCTTCCTGGCTCTCAGCCTGCTTGTAAGTGGGTGATAAGTGCTGTGCTTTGGACAGACATGCATTGAACCTTGCTGGAATGGTTGGCCAAAGCTGCTGTGACAAAGTACCACAGATGAGATGATTTACACAATAAAACTGTGTCTCAGAAGTCCAAGAGCAAGGTGCTGTCAGTGCTAATTCCTTCTGAGGCTGTGAGAGAGAATCTGTCCCACACCTGTCTTCAAGCTTCATGCGGTTTGCTGTCAATCCCTGCCAGTCGCTGGCTTGGAGGAACAGTACTCTGATTTCTGCTTTTATCTTCACATGTGCACTTATCTTTTTTTGAAATTTTATCTTTTTTAAAGGACACTATTTATATTAGACTAGGGCTCACCCTAATGACCTCATTTTAAGTCTTGTAAAGAGCCTATCTCCAAATACGATGCATTCCGAGGTGCTCAGGTTTAAGACTTCTGCGTAAGATCTTTGGGGTGGGGTTCCACCCATAGCACTTGGCATTACCCATGGTGAACTCTGTCAGTAGGAGAGTCACTTGATTTTCTTTAATCTCAGTTGCCTCACCTGTGAGAGAAGGTAAATATTACATAAACCCCAGGATTGCTGTGATAATTTCTGAGGATATATAGACAACTGCTCTGTGACCGTCCAAGTGCTATTTATGGTTATGAGTCCCAGGAGGTGACCTCACGCTGCAGTAGAGCATGCAATGTGAGTGCACGGAGCAGTTGTGGGGACATCTGTGTCTTAATTTCTAGTAAGTGTCCTGAACAACTGTTGGTAAGCAACTACTATGTGTCTGCATGATTCTAATTGAACTGATGGAGAACTCAGGTTTGCCTAGCTTGTCTAAAAAGAGCTGAATTTGTTGGTCTGCAAGCATCTATTTGCTCATACTGGGCATCTTCCTTTTCTATCTTGACTGAAAAAAATAGGGGGGTGTTCACTGTCGGTGAGTCTCAGGGGGTGGCACAGTCTGTGGATTGAGCCCTTGGAAATAAAAGGATCTCAAACAGAATCAAAAGGAGCTCTTCTCTGGAAGCATGCCCAGAGTACCCTGAAGGCCGCATCAACCCACCTGAGGCACCTAAGGGATTGGACAGTTGAGATGCCCTGGAAGACGTCTCCCCAGCAGGGCCGTGTTCACCTGGAAGGACAGCCAGCATGGGTGCCTTGGACCACACACCAGTAGGAGTGGCCAGGGGCATCCTTGACTCTGTTGCCACAGCTCATTATAGCATCTGGGAAGCTGATACAAACATCCAAGAAATAATACTGGAATGAGAGGTGAACTTTGAAGGGGACTGAAATTACATGATTGTTCTGGAAATTTAGATCAACAATGCTTATGGAATTCCATTTGTATTCATAAGATAAGAAGACTGGGGAGTATCTAGATTCCATATTTACAATTTAATTTCAAACTTAAAAACCTGTGAGGTTGTTATTTCTTATTTTAAATATGAGGCAATAGTACCTTCTGTTAAGCTGTTTGCCTCCTTAAGTGTTTCCCAAGCAATTCCTGTACCTTCTGTAAAGTTCAGGCTACATGCCCCACTACTTGTACTTTTTTTTACTTGATATGTTCTTTAAATTGATTTACTGTTACTTAAAGTTGTCTTCAGAAACAATACACATATAATCAAGGGTTTTCTATGACATACATACATACATATATATGATATATATTTGTGTATATATGTATATTTATGTATATATATGCGTGTATATGTATATATATGTGTATGTATGTATCATAGAAAACCTTGATTATATGTATATTGTTTCTGAAGACCATTTTAAGTAAGATGAATATGTGCATGTATATGTGTGTGTGTGTATATATATATGTGCATATATACATATACATATGTATACTTATAGGTATACACATAGGTATATATGTATACACATGACAATTTTATGTGACAGATGATATATTTCATTGAAATGAAATTCATATAACATATGCTTTGCTGATAACTGTCAGGTCGATTAGAGATGGGACAGAAAGTCTGAGGCCAGTGGCTTTGTGTGCACCTATCATACATAACAATCAGGAAGTCTGAATGCTGGAATCACATCTGACACACACTGCAAAGTCTCTCAATTCCACAGAATGCTGGCTGTCGGTTGTGGGCTACATAACCATGATCAGAGGGGAGGTGCTGTCGAAACAACTCTCTCTCCAAGGAGGTACAGGAGTTCAGGAAGGAAGCTCCCCAGGGACTTGTCTCACCAGCTTCACTCAACACTAACTTTCAGTTCTTTCTTCTTCTTTTTTGTATTTGCATGCGCTCATTTCCCTTTATTTTAAGAAAGCATTCCTTAATCAAATCTCCTACCTATTTAGACCTCTCTCACTGAACTGCCTGCCTCTATTTTTTCATGTGCCGTGCACTCCTTCTCAATCCAGTGCAATATGAATTATATCATTTTCTCCCCAAATGATCCCTGCATTTCCACATGGACATTGCAGTTGTTTCCAGCAGACTTTGGCCTTACCCACCACACCCTTGTGTTTGGAATGCTTCCTTTCCTTAGTGTCCGTAACACCTCCATCCCAGCAATTGGCTCCTCTAAGCAGAGTGAGGCAGGGAGGAAGACTGAGTTGCTAAGTGTTGTATCCCAGGCACTCTATAGTGCCTGGATCAATGTCCAACCTTTTAGGGAAGGAACTAATGGATACCTGTATTTTTCCAAGTGGAAGACTTGGATTCCATTCTCTAAGATGCTATCAACTTTAGTGGCCTGCGTCACACTTTAAATTCCCCTGGATTGTAGCCACGCTCTGAATATATTGACTGGAAATCTTCAAAGGCACTGTGAATATTTGGTACTGACTGTGAATCTCCTGAGTACTAAGGAAGTAGATTTCTTCTGTCCTCAAAGCACAATGGCTAATAGCTACACTTAGGAATCAATCTGACCTGGGTATTAATTTCAGCTCTACACGTAGTAAATGGTGACCTGGATCAACCTGAGTCTCAATTCCTATAGCTGCAAATTGAGAAAAATAACACCCACATAATAAATACTGACATAGTACCCACCTGTTTCAATTAAGCTAAACTAAATTAGATTATGTATAATCAATTTTGCTATGATGTGACTTAAGAGTTTCTAAGACATCATTGTAACTATGTGTAATCATATTGAAGAAACAGCAGGGTCTATAGTAAGAAAAATAGAGTTAGGGACACAATACTCACAAACTGCATCACAGACACTTTTTACCTAAAAATGTAGAAACCTCATAAAGGTAGTAACACAATTTCACACATATTAAGAGATGGAATACTAATAAAGATGGCCCTTAATCTTTAAAAGGACCTGACGTTTGCAGCTTGTGAACTGTTGTGAAGTGGAGGAAGGAAGGTTATACGAAATTTGATGGAAAGTTATCACACCAGATGTGATGGGCTCACTACACAGGCTGTGGATGGGAGTGACTAGGAGATGCTCAAGGCATTGCCTGTGTACATTGCGTGTATTTCTACACATTTCAGCTCACGCGGGTGCAGTTTTCTTTGTTTATCTAGTGTTTCTTGTGGACAAAATCCTGCTAAGCAAACATTAAATGTCCATTATACTTAAACTGTCCCCTGATCGATCAATCTTTTGGGAACACATTTGCATGACAAAAACAAACATATCAGAAGTGACTTTAAGTAAAGGACTAGTAGAGTCCCTAACCAGCAGGAGATATCCAATACATGTTTTGTTTTCTCTGTTTAAATGTTCCATCTCTCTCCTTTAAATGCTGATCATCTCAAGGGCAGGAGGTATTTTGTCCACTTTTGTTCCCCTAGTGAGGAGCACCCATTAACCAATCCAATCAATAAGTATTGTTCGGCTGTTAGAGGCAAGGCATGGCTGCAGTTTCTTGAGAAGGGGCTACTGAGGCAGGAACTCAGACATAAGAGCTCATGCTCAACTCTTGATACCTGATGTCCCACAGGTGAGAACAGATCTAGAATCCAGCTGGCCCAATGCTGGACCCCTGAGTACCAACCCAGGCTGGACCAGGCCTGCAGGCAGAAGGGCAAGTATTTCTTACCAAGGGAAGTGGAGGGCTCTGGAATCAAGAACTGGCCATGGTGAGGCAAATGAGAAGCCTCAGAGAGGTGACAGTGTCACAAATCTGGTAAGTGGCAGAGTCAGAACTTGACCTCAGGCAGAACTGCCTTGTAGCCCATGCTTTTCCCATTACATCACTACTTAGCAATGCCTATGACAAAACTAGTGAAATCTACAAGGCAGGTACCACCATAGCAGAGACAACATTATGCCTTACACTTTATCATCCATCCTATTTAATCTTCAAATTTATCTTGTGGTATAAGATTGTGCTTTTTATTTTAAAAACGAGAAAAAATAACCTCAGAAAAATTGCGACTTGTCCAAAGACTCAGGCAAGGATGTAGCATAGCTGGGAGGGTCTGCCTCAGCCTCTGGTTCTTTTATCCTCTTTGGGGGATGGGCAAGAATGCTATGGGTTGCTTGTCCCACACAGGGTAGGGAATGGAGGCAGGATGAGTTAAGGGAAGGGTAATAAATATCTAATGCTGTCTGTTCTTGGCAAAGGGCATTAACTCTATCAATGCAGAACATCATTCTCCTCTTTCCCTAATGGAAGCATAAATATGGCCTCTCTCTGCAATGAGCAATTTCCTTGGCTCTGCTGACACAATGGGAAATATCCTCAGTGAGAAAATTAAATATCGGTGTCACAGGACTATTAGAGAAACAAATGGTATCACACATTTCTCCGCCTTCCTCCACTGCCTTGCCATCACTTCTCAGGCTGGCATGAAGCCCTGAGTAGGGGCTAATGTCCCAGCCACAGGACCAGAGATGTTTGAGATGCCTGCAACATGGCATTGTAAAGTCATCTGTTCATTCACAATGTGACACACTTTTATTTGGAACAACCTGAGGTTTTAGTGAGAGACTGTGATTCCAATTTGTGAGCTCCAGTTCAGGCTCTGCCTCTGAGCAGCTACAAACTTAGGCAAGTTACTGTCTCTGAGCTCCAGGTTTCTCTCTGGGCCTGTTTCTTCATCTATAAAATGAGGATTATCATTATCAATTATAACTGTCATCATGAAACTACCTCCTTCACTGGCCTGTTTCAGAATGAATTGTGTTAGCATCCCAAGTCTAGAAAACAGTATGCATAGAATAATAATACACTCCACTCAGGAATGTGATTCTTTTTCTTTGCTAAAAGCTCGCATGGTCTGTGGTTCACGACGTGGAGGACACAGACAGTGTCAGGCTTAGCCCTGACCTTCTGGAGTTCACCATATTGCAGCAAGCACAGAAATACAGGTGCCTGATGCCACAGCCTGCAATTTTGAGAATGCTCACCATGTGAAGAGGCCTTTTTAGAGTCTAACCATATTGTAAATACTAGGTTGAAGTGCTTATAAATCTAGAGTCCATATTGAGCAAAACATGACAAAAGACTATCATAAACTAATAAAAATTTAAATTATATTTAGATTGTATTCTACCAAATGTTATTAATATGCATTTGAAAATATATTAGAACTTATAAAAGCAAGGCATTTTATTTGGTCTGGAGACAGAACATGGTGCACATGGGGGTTCAGAGCTTACATTCACTCTGTGCCTCCCGTTCCTAAAGCCTACAATTTAACAGCTATGCCACAAAACAAGTCCTAGAGGAACATCTGCCTCCTTTGCTCCTTAATGAAAAGTTAGGGTGACTGATACATATGATGATGAGATGAGACCCGGAGAGGGAATGATGTGTCCTAAGCTACACAGTGCTACCCAGAGAGACAACAGTAAATTTAGTGCCTCAAAAGCACACACAGAGGGTTAGCAGGGAATGTAGGAAGAGAGGGTGGAGCTATTCCCCAAATGTATCATTAAGAGTCAATCCCAGGGGCGGAAAAGAGATAAATATAGAAACTAATGCAATTTGGAAAGATCACCAAAAAATAGCTGATCTTCTCTAAAGTGAGTGTGGCATGCATTGCTCTGTCGAGGGAGGAGAAATGAAACAGCAGCAACACATTTCACACTATACTTGTTCATTTTCGCTTCTGCTTTTTCTCAAAATGTACACATCTGCCAAAGCCGAAGTTCTAAGTATCTGTCAAAAGAGAAAGCAGAGTTTTGGGGGCTGGGGGTATAAAATTCATCTGAAAATACATTTTGTATTCTCACTGTTGACTTGTGCATAAAAATGCTTGTAAGGAGGTAGAAGTAAGTATGGGACACGGTTTCTGATGGTAAAGACCTAACAGTGCAGGTGGAGGTTTATGCTGTACCTCAAATGATCGCTTACAAATATTAGACCCTATGTGCTGAAGGCATCACTCTCATGCCTAGTTCAAGCTAGAACCATCTCTCATGTGGATATAAAAGTAGCTTCCAAATTAATCTCACTACCTTTGTTTCTGCTCTGGCCCCATCATCATTCACCATCTATGCAACAGCCAAAGCAAAGGGGGGTTGTTCAATGTCCCCATAGTGTCATGGCACCTTTGCTTAAATCCCTCCAATGCCTCTTTATTACTCTTGAAATAAAATAGAAACTCTTGATCTGACCTGCAAAATCTTCTCTGATCTGGATCCTGTCTTCCTTGCTGACTTCCACTGTGACCTCCCTCTCTCTTGCTCACTGGCTTTTCTGCTGTGCCTTAAACACCCAAACTTTGTTCATCCTTCCCATCAGTTGGGTCTCAGCATCAGGAGCATTTGTTCTGAATGATTTTTGTTTTCACCACTGCCTCTAGCACACACTTATACAGGTCAGTTTCTGTCACATCACTTTTTAAATTTTTTTTCCCTAGAAATTGGCTCTATCTGAAATTATTGTGCTTATTTATTTTCTAGTTTCTATACAAACTAGAAAATAAATAAGTAGAATAAGCCTGTGGGCACCCTACTATAACATAGGTTCCATGACAGACTGAATCTCATCTGTCTTGTTTGTATAAAATCCCCAGGGACTGGGATGTAGGGATGTTCAATAAACATTTGTTGAATCAATAAATGAACTTAGTAGATCTACAAGGTTTTGAAATGGTCTGCCCACATCTGGGAAGCATTGATACAAGAAAAGAAAGTAAATGCTGACAGAAAGATAAATGGTTAACTAAGTAAATAAAATGTGTTCCACACCTATAATGGAGTCTTTTAACATATGTAATCTCACTTGACTTTTCACATCCACCCTATGAGGAAGGCAGATCATGAACACCATCGTTATGTCCACTTCATCTGGCATCCTTTAGGTCCCCAGGATTATGCACCTAAGACAATAAAAGAGATTGAGAGGAAGGGATTTAGAGTAGGGAAATGGAGCCGTCTTAACCATTAGTGAGGTTTCCAAGAACTCACAAAACTCTTCCATCTCCATTATCCTGTTCAGCCTTTGCCACAGCTCTGAGAAGTGTTTACTTTCCCTGGCAGTGAGAAGACAAGGCCACAGGGCAAGTGCAAAAGGTATGGAGCAAGGAACTTAGGTCATATCTCAGCTGCTCCCTTGATGGTGCTATCACTTGGAGAACATAATTTAACCACTTTGTGCCACATTTTCCTCTTCGGTAAATGAAGAAGTACTTACTCTCAAAATGGAGGTGAGGAGTGAGTAAACTAATCCTTTTGAAATATTTAGCATGGTGCATGGAAAGTGTACAACTCAAAGTTATTACATTATAGTTATGATTGTTTTACTACACCAAGGCTCAGGGAGTGATTCGACTCACTTAAGGTCACACACAGTGAGAAAAGAATGGATTAAACTCAGATCTGGCTGACTCTAAAGCCAAATGTAGCCACAGAGCCAGGTGGCTGCCCTCCACTGAGAAATGCAGTCACTGATAGTCCATTCCACAGATGAAAGTGTGATTTACACACTTGGACCACTCCTTGTCATCACCATATGTGCATACTCATTTTTCTCAGTGAGGCAATAGGCACTGGGAAGCAAGAATTGACTATCTACAAAGAAGAACTTAACACTGGGTGCTCAACCACATCTTGTCAATTCCTAGGCTTTCCCCTAAACTTTATCAGAACCCCTTTGCCCTCCTATTGTTTCACTGACTGTGCAGGTGAGTTTGCCTCTAAAGCAATACCACTAGTGTCCCTATGTCATTCCTTGCCTTGCCCAGGTATGGACTCAGGTTTTTCATCTCAATGTGAAGGAGCTCAGTAAATAGGTCTCCAAGGCCATCTCTGCCATTAACAGAAAGCACTGCTGCTGGCTGATTGTCTGAAACAGCAGCTAGGTGGCACCTGCTCATCTGCGGCTTTGACAGTCTTTATAATAACAAACTTGAGTTGAACACTTGTGTGCTAAGCATTAAGCACTCCAGAGGCAGAGATGGCTCCCCCTCAAGAAAATATATTCTAAGGTGAAAATTGACAAACATGAGATAATTGCAAGAGAGTGAGTGAATTCCCATGGAAAAAAAGAAGAATGGAAAGAGTGTCTCATGCCTGCAATCCCAGCACTTTGGGAATCTGTGGGGGCAGATCACAAGGTCAGTAGATTGAGATCATCCTGGCTAACAAGGTGAAACCCCATCTCTACTAAAAACAAAAAATTAGCCAGATGTGGTGGCATGTGCCGGTAATCCCAGCTACTCAGGAGGCTGAGACAGGAGAATCACTTGAACCCCGGGAAGCAGAGGTTGCAGTGAGCTGAGATTGGGCCACTGCACTCCAACCTGGCGACAGAGTGAGACTCCATCTCAAAATAAAAAGGGAGGGCTCAGAGGAAACACCTGGTAACATGGTAACATTGGGAAAGAAGAAATCACTCAGTGGTAGCTTTCTGAAGAAAGTAATGCTCAAACTAAAACTGGTCAAAGTATTAGAAATTACGCCACTTAATAAAGATAGAAAGATTATTTTGTGGGTGAAGTTGGGGGTGGTTTTAGCAAAAGCATGGAGTCTTGTTGCACACAAAAGGGGACAGGGTGGGCCATCACCTATTTTTGGTGCCTGGAAGATGACAGTCAGAGCACCAAGTATCAGGATGAGTCTCTGAGCCTCTTACATGCTGTGCTAGGGTGCTGAGACATTTTCCTGCAGGTATAGGGGAATTCAGAAGACAACAGTGAAACAATGCAGAGGCAGCAGCAATAGCAGCACCTCCTCATGCCAAGCACAATGTTAAATCCTTCACAAGGATTATGCCATTTTTGCAAAAACCAAATGAAATGATGTGAATGGAATAAGAGCCCCAAAGATGCCCATGTCCTAATCCCCAAAATGTATGAATATATAACCTTTCATTTTAAAGAGTCATTGAGAATGTGGTTAAGTTAAAGATCTTGAAATGAAAGCATTTCCTGGATTTTCTGGGTGGGCCCAATTCATAAGGACAAGGTCCTTATAAGAGAGAGGCAGAAGGGTCAGATTCAGAAGCAGAAATTGGGGTGATGTGTGATCATAATCCAGGGAATGCTGGCAGCCTCTACAATTCACACACTGTCTTGCAATTATCTCATGGGTGTCAGTTTTCACCTTAGAATATATTTTCTTGAAGGTGGAGCCATCTCTACCTCTGAAGTGCTTAATGCTTAGCACACAACTGTTCAACTCCGGTTTGCTATTATAAATACTGTCAAAGCCGCAGATGAGCAGGTGCCACCTAGCTGCTGTTTAAGACAATCAAACAGCAGCAATGCTTTCTGTTAATGGCAGAGATGGCCTTGGAGACCTATACCAATTTACTGAGCTCCTTCATATTGAGCTGAAGCTGGAAAAGGTTAGTAAATGGGTGAGCTTCCAGAAAGAACCAGCTCTGCCAATACAATGTAGATTCTGACCTCCAGAATTATAAGATAATACACTTGTGTTATTTTAAGCCTCTAAGTCTGTGGTGATTTGATATAGCAGCAATATGGTAAACTAATACAAGGTATGATGAAATCATCTTCATTTTAGCAATGAAGAAACCAAGTCTCCCTGGAGTTCATTTGTCCAACACTTAACAATGCTAAAAAATGTTGGAGCTAGTATCATAATCAAATTGTGCAAATCTGCTCTCCAGTACTGCTACCAACAATTTTTTTGGCTGAATTGGAAGTAGGTTCTTGTCAGTTTCTCCCACTTTCCATTCTTGGCAATCCCCTTCATGCAGTAGTTATCCCCACAAATGTGTCACTCTTTATAAAATAAATGAGAATGCAGAGATCTTTGACTCCTGCCAAAAACCTAAAGGAGAGAAGGGGAAACATGAGTGATTAACATCTCAATGAGATTAGAGAATCTGAGTTTAAAAATTAGATTAGATGATAAAAAGCACATTCTTCATAAATATTTAACCTCCGTCAGCATGACAGTAATTAGAGAGTTGAGCAGAGCACACTACTGGCAGCGGGCTGTCCCAGTTTCTAGAATGGAAGGCCTCCTTTTGCAGCTCTATGAGAAATAAATGATCAGAGTCCAAGAAAACAAAACACTGCATCAGCCACCATCATTTTATTGCAAATGCCACCAAAATGATGCATTTTAAACTGTTGAACTCCTAGCAAATCTGCCTTCTATTTTAAGGCTATAATGGACCTGAAGGCTATATATCACCATCTCAAACAGTTACCCTACCTCATTCTTCTATATTCATTCTCTATGCCTTTTGGGCAGATCGAATTCCATAATGGCTCGGATTTGTTCATCCCCTCTGAGTGCATACCGTTTGGTCATGCCCTTCAACATCGACTCTGACTCCAGGTTTGGCCATGCGATTTGCTTTTGTCAAAAAGTAGTAAGCCTGGATGAGCTTATGAGATGACAAAAGACATGTAGGGTCAGGCACTGTAGCCCACGCCTGTAATCTCAGCACTTTGGAGGCTGAGCCAGATGGATCCGGAGGTCAAGAGTTTGAGACCAGCCTGACCAACATGGTGAAACCCTATCTCTACTAAAAGTACAAAAATTATCCAGGTGTGATGGTGCATGCCTGTCATCCCAGCTACTCAGGAGGCTGAGGCAGCAGAATTGCTTGAACTTGGGTGGCAGAAATTGCAGTGAGCTGAGATAGCGTCACTGAACTCCAGCCTGGGGTACAGAGTGAGACTCCTCCATCTCAAAAAAAAAAAAAAAAAAAAAAAAAAATAGGGAAGGTGAGCATAAATGTTTGAAAAATTTGCAGCCTGTCCTTGTGGTAGAGAAAGAATCCAAGCAGGCTGTGAAGCATCCAGTTGTTAGAGAGAGTAGCATGACTAAAAGGGAGCCAAATGCTAATATCCAAGACAATGGGGAAAAGGCCTCAGACGCATTTCAGAGATCTTCTAGGCAGCCCCCTAACAGGTTCAGAGGCCTATAAGAAAATGGTTTTGGAGACCAGGCCCAGGGCCTTGCTGCCCTGTACAGCCTTGGGATACTGCTCCCCACGTCCCAGCTGCTCCAGAAGTCGTGGCTCAAAGGGCCCCAGGTACAGCTTGGGCCACCACTCCAGAGGGTATAAGCTGTAAGCCTTGGTAGCTTCCACATGACATTAAGTCTGCAGGTGCAGAGAATGCAACAGTGAAGGAGGCTTGGCAGTTCTCACCTAGATTCCAGAAGATATACAGGGAACGCTGGGTGCCCAGGCAGAAGCCTGCCACAGAGAAACTCTACTAGGGTAGTGCCGAAGGGAAATGTGAAGTTGGAGGCCCACACAGAGTCCCCACTATGGCACTGCCTAGTGGAGCTGTAGGAAGGGAGCTACTGCCCTCCAGACTTGAGAATGGTAGCACCACCAGCAGCTTGCAACCTCAGCATGAAAGAGCTGCAAGCACTCAACTCCAACCCACGAGAGTAGCCATGGGTGCTGCACCCTGCAAAGCCACAGCGGTGGAGCTGTCCAAGACTTTGGGAACCCACCCCTTGAACCAGGGTGCCTTGGATGCAGGACATGGAGTTAAGGATTACACTGGAGTTTTCATGACTTGCATGGGGTCTACTGCCCCTTTCTTTTGCCTGTTTCCTTTTGAAATGGAAATGTATATCCAATGCCTGTACCACCATTGAATCTTGGAAGTAAATAACTTGTTTTTGGCCGGATGCAGTGGCTCATGCCTATAATCCCAGTAACTTGGGAAGCCGAGGTGGGCGGGTCATGAAGTCAGGAGTTTGAGAACAGCCTGGCCAACATGGTGAAACCCTGTCTCTACTAAAAATACAAAAATTAGCCAAGTGTGGTGGCATGTGCCTGTAATCCCAGCTACTTAGGAGGCTGAGGCAGGAGAATTGCTTGAACCTGGTAGGCGGAGGTTGCAGTGAGCTAAGATCGTGCCACTGCACTCCAGCCTGGGATACAGAGCAAGACTCCATCTCAAAAAACAAACAAAAAAATTTGTTTTTGATTTCATAGGCTCATAAGTGGAAGGAACTCATCTCCAGATGAGACTTTGGACTTGGGACTTTTAAGTTAATGGTGGAATGAGTTAAGACTCTGGGGCACTATTGGGAAGAGATGATTGTATTTTGTAATGTAAGGAGGATGTGAAATTTGGAGGGCCAGGACAGAGTGATATGGTTTTGATGTTTGTCCTCTCCAAATCTCATGTAGACATGTAATCCCCAATGTTGGAGGTGGGGCCTGGTGGCAGGTATTAAGATCATGGGGATAGATCCCTCATGAATGTCTTGGTGCAGTCCTCACAGTAATAAACGAGTTCTCACTCTATGTTCATGCGAGATCTGGTTGGTTGGTTATTTATTTATTTATTTTTTAAGATGGGGTTTCACCATGTTGGCCAGGGTGGTCTCGATCTCCTGACCTGGTGATCCACCCGCCTTGGCCTCCCAAAGTGCTGGGATTACAGGCGTGAGCCACCAAGCCCGGCTGATCTGGTTGTTTAAAAGGGCATGGCACCTCCCCCCAACTTGTTCCCGTCCCTGCCATGTGACATGCTGGCTCCCAGTCACCATCCACTATGACTGTAAGCTTCCCAAGGCCTTTGCCAGCACCATGCTTCCTGTAAAGCCTGTAGAACTGTGAGCCAATTAAACCTCTTTTCCTTATAAATTACCCTGTCCAGGTATTTCTTTCTAGTAATATAAAAAAGGCCTAATACTCTGCTCCTGCCAGCCCCTTATTGGCAGTAAATGCCCTTTTGCCTTTCTCTGGCTTGCTGCACCACTATATTTGGGGAAGCAGCCTCTACTACCCAAATAAAAGATCGGGCAGGAAGGGAAGGCTCTGACCTACTCACCTTCCTCTGAAACCAGCTATCTCAATCATGCTGGGCAGGAACCAGGAAAAGATACAACCCAACATATGGCCCTGATAACTTGGCCCACATGGCTTAGGGAAAAAGGGAGACAAAAGAAAAGAGCAAAGCAAAAGAAAGGAATAGCACTTCAAAGAGAAAGTTTCATGGCTCAAAGGGAAATTGTCTTCTCTTTTGTTTTAAGCAGCATTTGAGACAGAGTTGGATCCTTAAAGATCAAAGACATGAACTAAAATATAGCTAGTAGCTGGACAGGACTGTTTAGTCCTTCCCAGAAACACACAAAGTGCCTGTCACCTCCTGCCAGAGGGGCTAGCTTCAAGGACCATCAGGAGCAGAAGCTGCCTTAGCCTGCTGGCAGAATTCCCATTGGATTAAAGCTTGCACATTTTTTTTAGAAAAACTGCAGCCCAAATAATCAGCTTCCTGACTTTACATGGCAGAGGCTGCCAAAAGCCAGTCTCCGTTCCCTCAGTGCCTCAGCTGACCAAGCAACAAACGACCCCAGCTGCCCTGCAGTCAGCAGTCAGCAGCCACTCACCATGCCCTGTTGAGAGGGGCCAGGGCCTATGCCCAACACCACATGCCTTCCCATCCTTGGCACACAGGCTTCCTGACACTAGGAAAGGATTTATGTTTGGAGCACACGTGCAAATAGGAGAAGTCAAAGGTCACTCAAGAAGAGTTATGCTTGGTCGCTGCAACAGGGCTCTGGTTCTACAACACTCTATGGAGATGGGGAACCACTAGAGCACCTGTGCTTAAAACATAAATTGCTTAGGTTTCCCCACAGGAGAAGACTCTCCTTTCTCCAGCGGCTAGCCTTAAACACCTTCCTACAGACTCTGCTCCACAGGTAAGATGGTGTTCATTAGTGGATGGCCCAGGAGCCTCTTCCCTCAACTTGAGAATCTGAGTGGACTGTCTAAGAGGAGAGCAGCCAGAAGAAGCTGACACCCACATTTGGGCACCACTCCACCTCCAAGTGTCAATGACACAGAGAGCAGCCCCACAGGAGCCCAGGTTGCATACTCAAATGAGGTCACAGCTGAATCAGGGTTCAATGAGAACAAGCTCCTACTCTTCAAATACTGCATGACATTAAGTCTTTTCCAAAAGCATGGTGTTTTAAAGCTACCAAAAGATGCACTCTTCTGTCTTTCAGAAAGTCTTCATAAACTTGAAGACTACCATCCAACCAATCTGAGAGAAACAAAGCAGACCCTGTAAATATACTAAAAAGAACTGAATTTTACTCTCCAAATGGGTGAATTGTACAGCATATTAAATTACAAGTTAATAACAAGAAAGTAGGAATAAAAGGAAACTACCTCAACACAGCAAAGGTCATATGTGAAAAACTCCACTAGGCGCAGTGGCTTACACCTGTAATCCCAGCACTGTGATTGCTATGTAACCAGAATAACTGAAGCCAGATTCCCTGGGTTCCCACACCAGTAGTCAAACCCGGGCCACCTGGGTGAAAACCAGGAGTCCTAACCTCTAGGCCACCACAGAAGTTGGATTCCCAGCACTTTGGGAGGCCGAGGCAAGTGGATCACTTGAAGTCAGAAGTTTGAGACCAGCAAGGCCAACATGGTGAAACATCGTCTCCACTAAAAATACAAAAATTAGCCAGGTGTGGTGGCAGACACCTGCAATCCCAGCTATTTAGGAGGCTGAAGCAGGAGCATCACTTGAACCTGGGAGGCGGAGGTTGCAAGTGAGCCAGATTGCGCCACTGCACTCCAGCCTGGGCGACAAAGCAAGACTCTGTCTCAAAAAGAAAAAAAGAAAAGAAAAAGAAAACCCACAGCTAGCATCATACTCAATGGTGAAAGACTGAAAGCCTTTCATCTAAGATGCCTGCTTTCACCACTTCTATTCAAGACAGGACTGAAAGTTCTAGATGAAACAATTAGACAAGAAAAAGGAATGAAAGGCAGCTAGGCGTGGTGGCTCACACCTGTAATCCCAGCATTTTGGGAGGCCAAGGTGGGCAGATCACGAGGTCAGGAGTTCGAGACCAGCCTGACCAACATGGTGAAACCCCATCTCTACTAAAAATACAAAAATTAGCTGGTCATGGTGGCAGGCACCTGTAATCCCAGCTACTGGGGAGGCTAAGGAAGGGGAATTGCTTGAACCGGGGAGGTGGAGGTTGCAGTGAGCAAGATCGCGCCACTGCACTTCAGCCTGGGCGACAGAGTGAGACTCCATCTCAAAAAAAAAAAAAAAGGAATGAAAGGCATCCAAACTGGAAAGGAAAACTATCTCTGTTCACAGATGACATGTCCCCATATGTAGAAAACCCTGCCAGGTGCGGTGGTCCATGCCTGTAATCCTAGAACTTTGGGAGGCCAAAGACGGAGGATTGCTTGAGCCCAGGAGTTTGAGACCAGCCTGGGTAATATGGTAAAATCCCGTCTCTACAAAAAATTAGGCGGACATGGTGAAGTGCACCTGTAATCCCAGCTGCTTAGGAGACTGAGGTAGGAGGATCACCTGAGCCCAGGAATCAAGACTGCAGTAAGCAAGACTGCACCACTGCACTCTAGCCTGGGTGACAGAGTGAGACCCTGCCTCAGGTGCAGGGTTCGGCACGGTAGCTTACACCTGTAATCCCAGCAGTTTGGGAGGCCAAAGTGGGCAGATCACCTGAGGTCAGGAAGTTCAAGACCAGCCTGACCAACATGGTGAAACCCCATCTCTATTAAAAATACAAAAAAATTAGCTGGGCGTGGTGGCACACGCCTGTAAATCCAGCTACATGGGAGGCTGAGGCAGGAGAATCGCCTAAACCTGGGAGGCAGAGGTTGCAGTTAGCCAAGATCAGGCTGCTACACTCCAGCCTGGGCGACAGAGCGAGACTCTGTCTCGGCCAGGCATGGTGGCACAAGCCTGTAATTCTTGCACTTTGAGAGGCCAATGTGGGCGAATCATGAGGTTAGAAGATTGAGACCAGTCTGGCCAACATGGTAAAACCCTGTCTCTACCAAAAATACAAAAATTAGCTGGGAGTGGTGGTGCATGCCTATAGTCCCAGCTACTCAGGAGGCTGAGGCAGGAGAATCGTTTGAACCCGGGAGGCGGAGGCTGAAGTGAGACAAGATCACAGCACTGTACTCCAGCCTGACGACAGAGAGAGACTCCAACTCAAAAAAAAAAAAAAAAAAAAAGAATTGGCCAGCCAGGTAAGGTGGCTAACGCCTGTACTCCCAGCACTTTGGGAGGCGAGACAGGCTTATCACCTAAGGTCAGAAGTTCAAGATCGGCCTGGCCAACATGGTGAAACTCCATCTCTATGAAAAATACAAAAATTAGCTGGGCATGCTGGCGGGTGCCTGTAATCCCAGCTACTCAGGCAGCTGAAGCCCCAGAATCTCTTGAACCTGGAGGCAGAGTTTGCAATGAGCCAAGATTGAGTCATTGCACTCTAGCCTGGGTGACAGAGCAAGACTCTGTCTAAAAAAAAAAAAAAAAAAAAAAAAAGAAAAGAAAAAGTTACTCTATTTATCACTTTTTCAGTTGTGTTTCTACACACTAACAATAAACTATCCAAAAAAGAAATTGAGAAAACAATTCCAATTCCAACAGCATCAAAAGAATAAAATACTGGCTGGGCATGGTGGCTCACGCCTGTAATCCCAGAACTTTGGGAGGCTGAGGCAGGCAGATTACGAGGTCAAGAGTTTAAGACCAGCCTGGTCAACACGGTGAAATCCCGTCTCTACCAAAAATACAAAAATTAGCTGGACATGGTGCGCGCCTGTAATTCCAGCTACTTGGGAGGCTGAGGCAGGAGAATTGCTTGAACCAGGACCTGGGAGGCGGAGGTTGCAGTGGGCTGAGATTACGCCACTGCACTCCAGCCTGAGTGACAGAGCGAGAATCCATATCCCCAAAAAAAAAAAAAAAAAGAATAAAATACTTAGGCTGGGCGTGGTGGCTCACACACCTGTAATCCTAGCACTTTGGGAGGCAGAGGCAGGCAGATCGCTTGAGGTCAGGAGTTCAAGACCAGCCTGACCAACATGGTGAAACCTCATTTCCACTAAAAATACAAAAATTAGTTGGACATGTGGTGTGTGCCTGTAATCCCAGCTACTCGGGAGGCTGAGGCGGGAGAATCACCAGAACCCAGAAGCCGGAGGTTGCAGTGAGCCAAGATCATGCCATTTCACTCTAGCCTGGGGGACAAAAGCAACACTCTGTCCCCTCTGCCACATACACACAAAAAGAATAAAAGTAAATAAGCTTAACCAAGGAGGCAAAAGACACTAAAAACTATAAAATGTTGATGATGGAAATTACAGACACAAATAAATAGAAAGACATCCTCTGTTCATTGACTAGGAGACTTACGAATGTTAAGATGTCAATACTACCCAAAGTAATATACAGATTCAATGCCCTCCCTATCAAAATCCCAGTGATGCTTTTCACAGAAATAGAAAACTCCATATGGAATCTCAAGGGACAGAAACAGTCAAAACAATCTTCAAAAAGAACGAAGTTGGAGGGCTTACACTTTCTGATTTCAAAACTTACTACAAAGCTACAATAATCAAATCAATGTAAGACTGGCATAAAGACAGACATATAGACCAAGGAATAAAATAGAGATCCCAGAAATAAATCCTCATCTGTATAGTCAACTGATTCCAACAAGGAAGCCAAGACCATTAGATGGGGAAATGACAGTTTTTTCAGCAAACAATGCTGGGAAATCACAAACAATAGAATAAAGTTTGGCCAGGTACGGTGGCTCATGCCTGTAATCCCAGCACTTTGGGAGGTGGAGGCGGGCAGATCACCTGAGGTCGGGAGTTCGAAACCAGCCTGATCAACATGGAGAAATTCCATCTCTACTAAAAATACAAAATTAGCCAAGCGTGGTGGCACATGCCTGTAATCCCAGCTATTCGGGAGGCTGAGGCAGGAGAATTGCTAGAACCCAGGAGGCAGAGGTTGCAGTGAGCCGAGATTGCACCACTGCACTCCAGCCTGGGCAACAAGAGCGAAACTCCATATAAAAAAATAAAGTTTTTTGCTTACATTATACAGAAATCAACTCAAAATGGATTAAAGATCTAATCATAAGAGCTAAAACTTCAAGAAAAAGACATGGGAAGAAAGCTTCATGACATTGGATTTGGCAGTAATTTCTTGGACATTACATCAAAAGCACAGGCAACAAGATAAAGTAAACTTCATCAAACTTTAAAACTTTTAGCTGGGAATGGTGGTGTGCACCTGTAGTTCCAGCAATGTGGGGAAGCTGAGGCAGGAGGATTTCTTGAGCCTGAGTTTGGGACCAGCCTGGGCAGCAAAACCCCATCTCTAAAAAATGAGGAGGACAAAGGCCTTGAGTAGATGTTTCTCTAAAGAAGATACATGGCCAACAAGCACCTGAAAAGATGTTCACCATCAATATCATTATGGAAATGCAAATCAAAACTACAATGATGCTGGCCACGGTGGCTTATGCCTATAATCCTAGCACTTTGGGAGGCCGAGGCAGGTGGATTGCTTGAGCTCAGGAGTTTAAGACCAGCCTGGGCAACATGGCAAAACCCCATCCCTACAAAAAATACAAAAATCAGCTGGGCATAGTGGCACTTGTCTATAGTCCTAGCTACTGGAGGGGCTAAGGGGGGAGGACAGCTTGAGGCCCAGAAGTCGAGGCTACAGTGCCTCACGCCACTGCACTCCAGCCTGGGTGACAAAGTGAGTACTACCTCAAAAGAAAAATAATAAACTAAGGCTAGACGCAGTGGCTCACGCCGGCAATCCCAGCATTTTGGGAGGCTAAGAAGGGCTGATGGTTTGAGACCAGGAACTCAAGACCAGCCTGAATAACATGGTGAAGCCCTGTCTCCACCAAAAATACAAAAATTAGTCAGGCATGGTGGTGCACGCCTGTAGTCCTAGCTACTCAGGAGGCTGAGGTAGGAGGATGGCTTGAGCCCGGGGTGGGTGGAGGTTGCAGTGAGCCGAGATGGCACCACTGCATTCCAGCCTGGGTGACAGAGCCAGATCTTGTTTCAAAGAAAGAAGAAAAAAACCACAACAAGATACCACTTTATACGCTTTGGGCTGCCAAGACAGACAAAAAAATAAGAAAAGAGCGTAACACATTAAACTCATTCTCCTGGACACATACTGCAATATCTTTGCATCTATGGAACAGGAAGAATGCCTGTAGGCCACTGACACTACCTTTCCTCCATTGATCTCTGGAGGCACTTGAATATGACTGAGTTATTAGGAGCTCTTGGGACCTTGCTAAGGCTAAGTAATTCAGTGAAAACTGGTGTAATAAATTTCTTTTCAGAGAGTCTCTTTCAATCATTCATGACATCCACAAAAATCCCCTGTACCCAGTAAGGTGCTGGGGACACATGGGTGGGAGGCCTGGGCTCAATCCTTGCCCTCCAACAGTTCTAACATCAAGCCAGAGTCAAGGTGTGCTGACTCGAGTCGGGAATTCCCTCAGGAAGTGAAGGCTGAGCCAAGCCCTGGTAAAGGAGATGAGAGGAGAAAGAGGATCCTGGTCCACACAGAAAAAGCAGAATGTGAAAAGGCATAGAGATGCAAGAAAGCAGCCACATGGTCAGGGAACTAAGAGTTCAGTGTGACTGGGTTACAGTCTGGGCAGACCTAGAAAGACAGACAACTGGATCAGGAAATGGGCTGTGCATGCCCAGCCTGCATGCTAGCTTAAGGAGTCTGAACTTCATGAGAGGTTAATGGGAAGCCACAGAAGGGGGTTAGAAAGGGCACAGCTAAGCTGAGTATGGTGGCTCCAGCCTATAATCCCAGCTACTTGGGAGGCCAAGATGGGAGGATCACTCGAAGCCAGGAGTGCAAGACCAGCCTGGGAAATATAACAAGACCACCTTTGTCTCTAAAAAAAAAAAGAAAGGGCATAGCTGTATATATATAATCAAACAGCTGATGTTTGAAAAATGGCTTGAAGAAGCAAAACTGGACACTTCCTTTTATTTATTTATTTTTAACACAATGCCTCCTCTAATACACTTCCAAAGTCATTCCTGTGGAAGATGACAAGGATGGGACAGGAACAGTGGGATGATGTGGAGACAGGCAAGTGCTCTTTAGAACACAGTGAATTTATTGGGTGGGGGAGGGGCTAGAGAAGCCCAAGACACTGCACAGCACAACCAGGCACCAAAGAAAGGTCAGTTCTCTGAGACCCACTTGGAAATACTGGAGCCAAAGTGCTCAGCCAGAGTTGGCAGCAGCCTGGTCTAGAGAGCCTGTTGCCCAGGCTGGTCTTGCATTCTCCAGCTGTGCTCTCTAGCCCTGGTGTTTATACTATGCACACACATCTGAGAACACAGCTCCAGGGAGCAATATATTTAACAATCCCAGACTCCAATCTCACCTCCACCACTGAATTCACCACATGCCCACTGGCATGTCCCACGTGTTCCCAGAGTCTGCTTCACCAGCTATTACCATGAGGCTGGAGAGCCACCAGTGCAGCCATTCAACAGGATCAGACAAAGGAGCACCTGGGCACAGCGCTGGGGGCTGAAGGTGGATGACTGGACAACCCCACTTTGTCCATTCATTCATGCACTGGAGGATCTTCTAGCATCAGGATCTGGTAAAGGACAGGAGGCCGTTCTGGAAGTCCTAGATCTCAGGACATCTAAAATAAACGCCTATTTACTTGAGATTACCAAGGAGAAAAAAGGTGAATATTTGCTTCTTTGTTGGTAATGGGCCAGGCTATGCTAGAAACACTCACAGATACAGCCTGCCTGGATCAGCCTGGGAGGGAGGGTGGAAATAAGGGCTCTTACTCCTGGAGCAGGTGACTTGAACAGATAGAGCAGCTTAGCTCCCAACACTTCTCTACCAGGGCCTTTGACTCCAGGATATATTTAAAGAGCTTCAGAGAGGGAATTATTATTATTATTATTTTTTTTTGAGACAGAGTTTCACTCTTGTTGCCCAGGCTGGAGTGCAATGGCACGATCTTGGCTCACCACAACTTCCGCCTCCTGGGTTCAAATGGTTCTCCTGCCTCAGCCTCCCAAGTAGCTGGGACTATAGGTGTCCACCATCATGCCTGGCTAATTTTTGTATTTTTAGTAGAGATGAGGTTTCACTATGTTGTCCAGGCTGGTCTTGAACTCCTGACCTTATAATCCACCCACCTGAGCCTCCCAAAGTGCTGGGATTACAGGCGTGAACCACCAAGTCCAGCTGAGAGGGAATTATTTACTCTACAACACAAGTGAAAGTAAGGTAAAGCCATCTGATTGACTTCTTTCTTCTATATGGCAGCAAAGTGGAGAAGAAATATCATGCCAGAGAGGTAAGACAGGAAGCAAGCACAGAGAGACAACAGACAAGCTCTTCACGGCAGTGAGGCCATGAGTGGGCCTGTAACTTCTCAGTTCCTACCCTTGCCTGCCAAAACCAAAAGGCAAGCTGGAGATACAAAAACAGCCATTCTGCCCCCATCTAGCTCAAGAGAGAAGAGGGCAGCAAACAGGCACTGCTTGGGCCAAGTAAAGTCGAGATCCACCAGAACACAAGATGGAGGTAAAGCAATCGCACCTGGAAGCAGGCAGCAAAGGCCCACAGCTGTCCACACTCACGAGTCCACCCAGAAGCTCCCACCATCCACTGCAGTTGGCAGGGGGTCCATGCTGCCTTCCACCAGCCCTGCCACCCAAGCAAGTCTGCTGAAACCCTGTGGTCACATGGAGAGCCGCAAGCACAGTCCAGTCTTCTTGGATTCCTTTTTCTCTTTGATTTTCCAGATTTTCTACAATTAACACAAATGACTTTTTTAAAATTTTGAATTGTAATTTCTATTTTCATTTTTCATTTGAGACAGGTTCTCACTCTGTCTCCCAAGCTGGAGTGTAGTGGTGATATCTTGCTTACTACAATCTCTGCCTCCCAGGCTCAAGCCATCCTCCAACTCAGCCTCCTGAGTAGGTGGGACCATAGGTGAGTGCCACCACACCTGGGTAATTTTTGTGTTTTTTATAGAGATGGGGATTTGCCATGTTGCCTAGGCTGGTTTTGAAACCCTGAGCTGCCTGCCTTGGCCTCCCAAAATGCTGGGATTACAAGTGTCAGCTACTGCACCCAGCCAATTTTATTTTATTTTGTTTTTTTGAGAGATGAAGTCTTGCTCTGTCACCCAGGCTGGAGTGCAATGGCACGATCTTGTCTCACTACAACTTCCACTTCCCAGGTTCAAGCAATTCTCCTGTCTCAGCTTCCCAAGTAGCTGGGACTACAGGCATGCACCACCATGCCCAGCTAATTTTTGTATTTTTTAGTAGAGATGGGGTTTCACTGTATGTTGGCCAGGTTGGTCTCGAACTCCTGATGACCCTCACGTGATCCGCCCACCTCAGCCTCCCAAAGTGCTGGGATTACAGGCATAAACCACTGTGCTGGACCAAAAATCACTTTTAAGAGCCATCTGTTAAAAGCCACTTTTAAGAGTAATGGCTATCTACTGCAGAGATGGTTGGCTCTCACCCATCAGACTCTCTGAATCACCCCAAGACAACATTTCAGTGATGGGGGACACATTAGGGAACTTGGCTTTCACAGTTAGCTCCTTGGTCCACCTAGCACCCTAAGTCTTGACAGGAAGGTATAGGCTGCATCACAACAGTACACCTTCAGAAACAGCAGAAACAGTCAAAATCCTTGCTGAGCAGAGGCACTGGGGCTCCAGCTTAGATGGCACCTAGTATGTCCCAAGCTGGGCACAGAGCACACATGCAGGAGTCTCTGCTGCAGTGAGACAGACTCAGCACAGCTGCAACTGACTAGAGGGTTTCTTCTGTGACCCAGCCAGGCGTGGTGGTGGACAGAGGACAGAACCTTAGGAACAAGGGCCACCTGACTCTCACACCTTCCGGATATGTACAAAGCCACAGGAAGGAGACGACCCCTTTACTGTACTCTACCACCCTGTCCTGACAGCAAGTTGGAGAGCCCTGCACAGAGAACCCCTTTAGCAACAAGTCTGACTTCCCTTCCTGACTCCCAAACAGAGGCATCTGAAGAGTTCTGAGGTGACAGGAACACTTCACAGCAGGGCACCAAACACAGCACCCTTGACTCTAAAAGGCTGGTCTCAGACACTCCAGCCTAATTCAGGACTGCGGGTCTTAGATTTCAACCCACACCTCAGGTTCCTTATTAGAAGAGGAGAGGTTAAGCCAAAGGCTCCTAAGCTCCTTCCCAGCTCTGACCTAGAGACTTCAATTCTTCACAGAAAAATGTCTGTGCACACTGTAAATATGCAGTGCCTGGATGCAAACCCAAGATGAGAAAGACCCTGGAACAGCAATCAAAAAGTCACTAAGAAGACATCAGGCTGGGTGCAGTGGCTCATGCCGGTAATCCCAACACTTTGGGAGGCTGAGGTGGGTGGATCACCTGAGGTCAGAAGTTTGTGACCAGCCTGGACAACACGGTGAAATCCCGTCTCTACCAAAAATGCAAAAATCAGCCAGATGCAGTGGCACGTGCCTGTAGTCCCAGCTACTTGGGAGACTGAGGCTGGAGAATCGCTTTAACCCAGGAGGCCAAGATTGCACCACTGCAGTCCAGTCTGGGCGACAAAGCGAGACTCCGTCTCAAAACAACAACAACAACAACAACAACAAAAACACATAGCTGAAAGAAATTTAAGAAAAAGCAAAAAACCAGAAGGACATCCTGTGTTCATGGATTGGAAGGCAATATTGTTAAAATGGCAATACTTCCCAAATTGATCTACAGATTCAACACAATCCCTACCAAAATTCTAAGAGCGTTTTTTTGCAGAAATTGAAAAGCCAATCCTTAAAATCACTTGCAATGGGGTCTAAAAAAACTTTGAAAAACAAGACTAAAGTTGGAAGAAATACTTTCCTGAATTCAAGAACTTACTAAAAAACTACAGTAATCAAAACAGTGTGGCATTAGCAAAAGATAGGCATAGAGACAAATGGAATATAAAGCAAAGTCCAAATAATCCCATATATCTATGGCCAAATTACTTTCAACAAGGGAGCTGAGTCCATTCAATGGAGAAAGAATAGTCTCTTCAACAAATGGTGCTGGAACAACTGGATTTCAACATGCAAAAGAATGAAGCTGAACCCCAATCTCACGTCACATATAAAAATTAATTCAGCCAGGTGTGATGGCTCACGCCTGTAATCCCAGCACTTTGGGAGGCCGAGGCAGGCGGATCACAAGGTCAGGAGTTCAAGACCAGCCTGGCCAATACGGTGAAACCACATCCCTAGTAAAAATACAAAAATTAGTCAGGCACAGTGGCAGACACCTGTAATCCCAGCTACTCGGGAAGCTGAGGCAGGAAAATTGCTTGAACCCGGGTGGCAGAGGTTACAGTGAGCCAAGATTGCACCACTGCACTCCAGCCTGGGCGAGAGAGTGAGAAAAATAAATAAAAAATACAAAAATTAGCCAGGCATGGTAACATGTGCCTATAGTCCCAGCTACTCAAAAGGCTGAGGAAGAAGAATCACTTGAACCCAGGAGGCAGAGGTTGCAGTGAGCCAAGATTGTGCCACTGTGCTCCAGCCCAGGCAACAGAGCAAGGCTCTGTCTCAAAAAAAAAAAAAAATTAATTCAAAATGGATCAGTGATGTAAATATGGCTGGGCGCGGTGGCTCATACCTGTAATCCCAGCACTTTGGGAGGCCGAGGTGGGCAGATCTCATGAGGTCAGGAGTTCGAGACCAGCCTGACCAACATAGTGAAACCCTGTCTCCACCAGAAATACAAAATTAGCCGGGCATGGTGGCGCAAGCCTGTAATCCCAGCTACTCAGGAGGCCGAGGCAGGAGAATCGCTTGAACGTGGAGGCAGAGGTTGCAGTGAGCCAAGATCGCGCCATTAAACTCCAGCCTGGTGACAAGAGCGAAATTCCATCTCAGAAAAAAAAAAAGATCTAAACATAAGCGGTAAGACCCTGGGCCAAAAATCTGGCACTGAACCAGTAGCACTAAAAAAACAAATAAAAAGGGAAGAGCTAAAACTATAAAATTCTTAGAAGAAAGCATAAGGGTAAATCTTCATGACCTTGCATTTGGCAATGGATTTGGAGATAATACAAAAAGCATGAACAAAAGAAAAAAATACATGAGTTGGACAAACACTTTTGTGAATCAAAAGATATCATCAGGGCTCATGTCTATAATCCTAGCACTTTGGGAGGCTGAGGCAGGTGGACCACCTGAGGTCAGGAGTTCAAGACCAGCTTGGTCAACACGGCAAAACCCTGTCTCAACTAAAAATATAAAAATTAGCCAGGTGTGGTTGTCCACGCCTGTAATCCCAGCTACTCGGAGACTGAGGCAAGAGAATTACTTGAACCCGGGAGTCGGAGGTTGCAGTGAGCCAAGATCACACCACTGCACTCCAGCCTGGGCAAGAGAATGAGTGAGACTCCGTCTCAAAAAAAAAAAAAAGAATTCCTATACTCAACAATAAAGACAAACCACCCCCTAAATAGGCAAATGACTTGAACAGACATTTCTCCAAAGGAGATATACAAATAGGCACATACAACATGCATATAACAAGATCCTCAACATCACTAGTCATCAGGAAATGCAAATAGAAACCACAATGAGTTTCCACTTCATACCGACAATAGCTATCATTTAAAAGTTCCCTCCACCGGGTGGGGGGAGAGAAGGAAAAACTAAAATTAAAAAAATAATAATAACAATAAATAAATAATAAAAAATAAAAGTTCCAGGCCAAGCGCATGGTGGTGGCTCACGCCTGAATTCCAGCACCTTGGGAGGCTGAGGCAGGCAGGTCACTTGAGGTCAGAAGTTCGAGTACAGCCTGGCCAACCTGGTGAAACCCATCTCTACTAAAAATACAAAAATCAGCCGGGCAGCCAGGCTTGGTGGCTCACGCCTGTAATCTCAGCACTTTGGGAGGCCGAGGCGGGTGGATCATCTGAGGTCAGGAGTTCAAGACCAGCCTAGCCAACATGGTGAAACCCCATCTTAAAATATATATATATATAAATTAAAAAAAAAAAATCAGCCGGGCATAGTGGCATGCACCTGTAATCCCAGCTACTCAGGAGGCTGAGACATGAGAATCATTTGAACACAGGAGGTGGAGGTTGAAGTGAGCCAAGATTGAGCACTCCAGCTTGGGAGACAGAGCTAGATTCCATCTAGAGAAAAAAATGAATAAATAGGCCAGACACGGTTGCTCATACCTGTAATCCCAGCACTTTGGGAAGCCAAGGCAGGAAGATCACTTGAGGTCAGGAGTTTGAGACCAGCCTGGCCAACATGCTGAAACCCTGTCTCTACTAAAAATACGAAAATTAGCCAGGCATGGTGGCACATGCCTGTGATCCCAGCTACTCAGGAGGCTGAGGTGGGAGAATCACTCGAACCCAGGAGGCAGAGGTTGCAGTGAGCTGACAGAGAGAGACTCCATCCCAATAAATAAATAAACAAATAAATAAATAATTCCAGCTACTTGAGAGACTGAAGCAAGAGGATTGTCTGAGCTCAGGAGCTTAAGATCAGACTAGGCAAGACAGCAAGGCTTTAAAAAATAAAAAATGAAGAAAGAAAATAAATGCTGGCATTTTGGCAAGGATGTAGAGAAATTAAAGCCTTCACACACTGCTGGTGGGGATGTAAAATGGTACAGCCACTATGGAAAAGTTCAGTAGCTCCCCAAAAAAGTTAAACAAAAATTATCATATGACCCAGCAATTCCACTCTTAGGTGAATACCCAAAAGAACTAAAAATAGGAACTCAAACAGTATGTACCCCAATGTTCACTGCAACATTATTCACAATAAACAAAAGGTGGAAGCAACCTAAGTGTCCATCAATAGATGAATGGATAAACAAAAGTGATGTATATATAAGTACAATAGAATATTATTCAGCCATAAAAAGGAATGAAGTTCTAGGCTGGGTGTGGTGGTGCATGCCTATAATCCCAGCACTTTGGGAGGCTGAGGCAAGAGGATCACTTGAGGCCAGGAGTTCAAGACCAGCCTGGGGAACATAGCAAGATTCCATCTCTACAAAAAAAAAAATAAATTTAAATTAGACAGGCAGGCCGGACACAGTGGCTCACGCCTATAATCCCCGCACTTTGGGAGGTCAAGGCGGGCAGATCACTTAAGGTCAGGAGTTCAAGACCACCCTGGCCAACATGATGAAACTCCATCTCTACTAAAGATACAAAAATTAGACAGGTGAGGTGGTACACGCCTGTAGTCCCAGCTACTTGGGAGACTAAGGCAAGGGAATAGCTTGGACCCAGGAGACAGAAGTTGCAGTGAACTGAGATTGCGCCACTGTACTTCAGCCTGGGCACGAGTGAGACTCCACCTCAAAAAAAAAAAAAAATTAGCCAGGCATGGTGGCATATGCCTGCAGTCCTAGCTACTCAGGAGGCTGAGGCTAGAGAATTGCTTGAGCCTAGAAGTTCAAGGTTACAGTGAGCCATGATTGTGCCACTCCATTCTAGCCTGGGCAACAGAACAAGACCATTTCTCTTTTTTTTCTTTTTGAGACGGAGTCTCACTCTGTTGCCCAGGCTGGAGTGTAATGGTGTGATCTCGGCTCACTGCAACCTCTGTCTCCCGGGTTCAAGCGATTCTCCTGCCTCAGCCTGCTGAGTAGCCAGGATTACAGGCACCCACCACCATACCTGGCTAATTTTTTGTATTTTTAGTAGAGACAGGGTTTCACCATGTTGGTCATGCTGGTCTCGAACTCGTGACCTCATGTGATCCACCCGCCTCTGCCTCCCAAAGTGCTGGAATTATAGGCATGAGCCACCGCACCCAGCCAACTCTCTCTCTTAAAAGTAAATAAATAAGAAATGAAGTTATGAAACATGCCACAACACAGATAAACCTTGAAAACATAATGGTGTGTGAAATGAGTCAGATAAAAAAAGACCAATACTGTAGGATTCTCCTTACTTGAACTATCAAGAATAAGCAAATTCATGGAAACAGAAAGTAGATCAGAGGTTAACAGGGACTAGGAGGAGGGAGAAATGGAGAGTTACTGCTCACTAGGTACAGAGTTTCTGTTTGGGGTGATGGAAAAGTTCTAGAAATAGACAGTGATACTTTGGTGATGGTTGCACAACATTATGGATGCAATACCACTGAATTATACACTTAAAATGGACACACACACACACACACACACACACTAAGAACACCCCTACATCCCTGCAAACCAGCACGGACTGCATCTGGCTTTTCCTGATGAGATGAGGGGGGCCCTGGCACAGAGCACAATGGATAGCATAAGAGTATTCTGGCCTCACGCTGGAGCCCGAAATCCCACACTTAGCCCAGAGCAAATGACAAGAGTGAACAAAGACCCAACTGTTTTTACTTTTACCATTTTTTTTTTTGAGATGGAATCTCACTCTGTTGCCCAGGCTAGAGTGCAGTGGCACAGTCTCGGGTCACTGAAAACTCCACATCCCAGACTCAAGTGATTCAGCCTCCCGAGTAGCTGGGATTACAGGTGTACACCACCATGCCTGGCTTATTTTTGTATTTTCAATTGATATGGGGTTTTGCCATGTTGGCCAGGCTGGTCTTGAACTCCTGATCTCAGGTGATCCACCTGCCTCGGCCTCCCAAAGTGCTAGGATTACAGGCGTGAGCCACTGCGCCCGGCCAGGAAGGTGTGGCTGGCAAGCCTATGGGCACTTTTAAGAACTACTGAATAAGATACAGGAACTAACGGGGATCGAACATTTGTAATTTAAGCTCCATTAGCAGGATGTTCCCACACCCACAGGACTATGGTAGGAAGTGATGAAGAGGAAAGAAAAGACAAGGTCCTCAGCCTTGGGGCTGAGATGACTTGGGGGCTGCAGGAAGGTACCAGCTCTGCTGTCCATCCTCAGGTGAAAGGCTAGTCACCACTACCCCCAACCCCAGATCTCCCAGAGGCTCCTGGAATCTCACCTGACAGTTTCATCTTGACACCTAATACCTTAGCCACAACTCAGCAGGCTGGCAATCTTACTGCTATCAGAATCTGTCCCAGATAAAGAAATCAACAGCCTCTACAACAAAGGGGAACTCTGGAACCTCAGTTACAAAATGATCCTTGGAAGACGGTTTAGGGAAAACACCAACTGACATTTTGGTCTGAAATGAGCGCTAATATTCAGTGTTAGGAATTTTATTTCATAGTCTAATAGGCCCACTTAAGGCCACAGTCCATGCCAGGTGTGGTGGCTCACACCTGTAATACCAGCCTTTGATAGGCCAAGGCAGGAGGATTGCTTGTGCCCAAGAGTTTGAGGCTACAGTGAGTTATGATCACACCACTAAACTCCAGCCTAGGTGACAGAGCAAGCAAGACCTTGCCTCAAAAAGTAAATAAATAAATAGGCCAGGTGCGGTGGCTCATGCCTGTAATCCCAGTACTTTGGGAGGCTGAGGTGGGCGGATCACCTGAGGTCGGGAGTTCAAGACCAGCCTGACCAACATGTAGAAACCCGGCCTCACCAGGCGCGGTGGCTCACGCCTGTAATCCAAGCAAGCACTTTGGAGGCCAAGGTGGGCGGATCACCTGAGGTCAGGAGCTCAAGACCAGCCTGACCAACATGGTGAGACCCCCGTCTTTAAAATAAATAAATAAATAAAAGAAACCTGGTCTCTACTGAAAATACAAAATTAGCTGGGTGTGGTGGCACATGCCTGTAATCCCAGCTACTTGGGAGGCTGAGGCAGGAGAATCCCTTCAACCTGGGAGGTGGAGGCTGTGGTGAGCCAAGATCACACCACTGCACTCCAGCCTTCACAAGAGTGAAATGCCGTGTCAAAAAAAAAAAATCAATAAATAAATACTAAATAAATAAAGTAAGCCACAGTCCATCATGACCCTGGCTGCTAGCAAGCAACCATACCCACCCCTGCCCCAGGAAGCCATGCAGTCACCCACTAAGCCCAATTCTGTGTAGGCTCCCCACTGAGAGGAAGGGCATTACAGAGATGAGTGGCCTGGGCCCCAGCACTATCCAATAAAGAATAGGCCAGAAAGCAAAGGGGCCTCAAGTTAGGATGTGCTCACGTGGAGAAAGGTGGTTCTCGGTGTGGGTCAAGAGACTCTCATGTGCCCAATGTTGCCAGCACTATCAAAGCACCCGGAGAGATCACCAGACAAAAGGAGCAGAACAGCCCCTATGGGTGGCCCTAGGCAGGTTACACACCCTCAGTTCTGAGCACCTTCTCTAATGTACTGATAGAGTATCAAGTACCAAGCCTTCACTTTCTAGCGCCTGCCACATTCGAAAACCCAAACGCACTGTCCTTAGCATGAGGGTGTAGCCACTAATGCCCCAGCTTAATGTGA
The DNA here is from genome assembly GCA_963573385.1 of Cacajao melanocephalus. Taxonomy (NCBI): domain Eukaryota; kingdom Metazoa; phylum Chordata; class Mammalia; order Primates; family Pitheciidae; genus Cacajao; species Cacajao melanocephalus. Next base: position 112,838 of record CAUYLG010068652.1, on the reverse strand, counting down.
GAGAATTCCCATTAGACTCCACATCCGGTAGGCTTCGGGCCCTAACCTCCACCTCTCTGGCCCTGTGTAATTACAGAGCTGAAGCACACAAGCATAGCAGTATATAGACATGACAAATGTCCTCAGGTAACCAGACACTACCCTTAACTCTAGTTACAGATGTTCATGCAGAAACTGGCCTTGAGTCGGCTGGCTTGTAATTTTTTTTTTTTTTCGGAGATGAAGTTTCGCTCTTGTTTCCCCAGCTGGAGAAAAACAAAAAAGTGCTGGGATTACAGGCACGAGCTACCACACCTGGCCTGCTATGTATTTTTTAAATGTAGACTTTATCAGTTATTGAAAAATCCTACATATTCTTTTTATTATTTGAGACGGAGTCTCACTCTGTCGCCAGGTTTGAGTGCAGTGGCACGATCTCAGCTCACTGCAACCTCTGCCTCCCAGGTTCAAGCAATTCTCCTGCCTCAGCCTCCCAAGTAGCTGGGACTACAGGTGTGCACCACCACACCCAGCTAATTTTTGTATTTTTAGTAGAGACGGGGTTTCACCATGTTGGCCAGGATGGTCTCAATCTCTTTACCTCGTGATCCACCCACCTTGGACTCCCAAAGTGCTGAGATTACAGGTGTGAGCCACCACACCTGGCCAAAATCCTACATATTCTTTAACAGTTAAAAAAAATTTTCACCAGGCATGGTGGGACATGCCTGTAATCCTAGCACTTTGGGAGGCCGAGGTGGGTGGATCACCTGAGGTCAGTTCAAAACCAGCCTTGGCCATCATGGTGAAACCCCATCACTACAAAAATTAGCTGGGCATGGTGGTGCACGCCTGTAGTTCCAGCTACTCGGGAGGCTGAGGCAGGAGAATTGCTTGAACTCAGGAGGCAGAGGTTGCGGTGAGCCGAGATCGCGCCATTGCTCTCCAGCCTGGGTAACAAGAGCGAAACTCCGTCTCAGAAAAAAATAATTTCAGGCCATGATCCTGCCACTGCACTCCAGCCTAGGTGACAGAGTGAGACCCTGCCTCAATTAAAAAAAAAAAAAAAAAAAAAAGCCTGGTACAGTGGCTCACACCTGCAATCCCAGCACTTTGGGAGGCCAAGACAGGTGGATCACTTGAGCCCAGGGAGACCAGCCTGGGCATGGTGGTAAAACCCCTTTTTATTCCTACTAAAAAAAAAAAACAAAGATTAGCTGGGTATGGTGGCATATGCCTGTACTCCCAGCTACTCAGGAGGCTGAGGTGGGAGAATCTCTTAAGCATGGGAGGCAGAGGTTGCAGAGTACGATCGCACGACTGCACTCCAGCCTGGGCAACAGAGTGAGACCCTGCCTCAAATAAATAAATTAAACAATTAAAATAAATAAATGTTTTCTGTAGGTAAAATAAAAATATTTTGATTTTTTTTTTTTTTCAGACAGAGTCCCACTCTGTTGCCCAGGCTGAAATGCAGTGACAGAATCTCGGCTCACTGCAACCTTCACCTCCCAGGTTCAAGCGATTCTCCTGCCTCAGCCTCCCGAGTAGCTGGGATGACAGGCATGTGCCACCACGCCTGACTAATTTTTTTGTATTTTTAGTAGAGACGAGGTCTCACCAGATTGGCCAGCCTGGTCTTGAACTCCTGACTTAAGGTGATCTGCCCAACTCAGCCTCCCAAAATGCTGGGATTACAGATGTGTGCCACTGTGCCTGGATTGAGACAGTCTTGCTCTGTTGCCCAGGCTGGAATATAGTTACTTGGTCTCAGCTCACTGCAACCTCCGCCTCCCAGGTTCAAGAGATTCTCCTGCCCCAGCCTCCCGAGTAGCTGGGATTACAGGTGCCTGCCACCACGCCCGGGTAATTTTTAAAAATATTTTTAGTAGAGACAGGGTTTCACCATGTTGGCTGGGCTGGTCTCAAACTCTTGACCTGGTGATCTGCTCACACCGGCCACCTAAAGCGCTGGGATTACAGGCATGAGCCACTGCGCCCAGCCTATTTTGATTTTTAAAAAAGTAAATATAACTACTGATAAACTCCTGGTGCAAGCTATTAAAACAGTGCATTCTATTTTTTTAAAAGTCCATGCCAATTTCAGATACATGGCTTCATAAACTGGGTTAGAACCAGTTATACTCAGCAAACCAACCCCTCTGCTTCTTTCCTCTTGGTTCAGCTCTGCCTTGGGACTCTCCTTTAGAAGAAATAAGCTGAGTCCTCAGACCATCTGGGCCTCTACCCACTTATCTTCCAACCACCTCCACCCTGAGGGCTGGTAGAGTTCATCTCATGATGAAACTCGGACCAGTAAATTACAGCTGCCTGGTGTGCCATGCATTAAGAAAAATTCTGAGCTCTGTCTGGACAAGAACGAGTGCTACTGTCAATCAATAATGTTGGTCAGGCCGGGCGCGGTGGCTCACGCCTGTAATCCAAGCACTTTGGAGGCCAAGGCGGGCGGATCCCCTGAGGTCGGGAGTTCAAGACCAGCCTGACCAACACAATGAAACCCTGTCTTTAAAAGAAAAAAATAAATAAAAAGGAAAAAAGAAAAAAAATAATAATAATGTTGGTCATAGAAGCTGAGGGTATTGTGAGGGTATTGGAGCCTTCGCACTTGCCATCCTGACCTAAACTAAACTCCCCTGAAACCCCAAGCCATCTCGAAGTCCAAGAGTTAAGAGAGAAGAAACGGCATAAGAGGGGTGCCAAGGGCTTCCTCAGCTCTTCCCCAAATTCCCTACACAGTATAGAGCATCTTGTTCTGGCCCGTTCATGACAGAAAGGCTGGGCTCTGTTCCACCACCATGTCACAACGCCAATGATCCTAGAGTTACACAGACTTTTTGTGTGGATTTTGAACAGAATTTCTGCATTTAGACATAATTATCCATTCCTCTCCCAGTGGTGAGTCCCTCCTTTCCAACTTGACCCCACCACACAGGCCCACTCTGGGGCCCTTTATTCCTTCCCAATGGCCCCATAATATGAATGGCACACAGTGCCTGCCACATGGGGCTGCTAGGCTCATCCACCTGTGCTCTAGGCTGATGAGCTCCTGCTTCCTTTCTAACAAGGAATCTCCCTTATATGGTGATCCATACAGGGAAAAGACCAAAAGTTCCAGAGAACGAAAACACCGTTGGGGCAGAAAGGTGAAGTGAATTCTAGGAATTTCTCTAAAAGCTAATCCTTGACCAAGGAAGGCCCCAGCTATAAAGAAAGCAACCATGCTCCCCACTCTCAGCTCACAGTTGGAGCCTGGGTGGCAACAAAGTGAAAGAGGCCCTACCAGAAAAGTGGCCACAGGCCAGGTGCAGTGACTTATGCCTATAATCCCAGCACTTTAGGAGGCTGAGGCAGGAGGATCGCTTGAGCCCAGGAGTTTCAGACCAGCCTAGGAAATATAGCAAGACCCTGTCTCTACAAAAATTTAAAAACTGGGGCCAGGCACGGTGGCTCACGCCTGTAATCCTAGTACTTTGGGAGGCCGAGGTGGGTGGATCACCTGAGGTCAGGAGTTCAAGACCAGTCTGTACATCATGGTGAAACTCCATCTTTAAAAAAAATAAAAATAAAAATAAAAGAAAAAAAATTTTTTAATTGGCTGGGCGTACATGGTGGCTCACGCCTGTAATCCCAGCACTTTGGGAGGCTGAGGCAGGTGGACCACGAAGTCAGGAGATAGAGACTATCGTGGATAACACAGTGAAACCTCCTCTCTACTAAAAATACAAAAAATTAGCTAGGCATGGTGGCACACACCTATAGTACCGGTTACTCAGAAGGCTGATGCAGAAGAATTGCTTGAACCTGGGAGGCAGAGGTTGCAGTGAGCCGAGATCGCACCACTGCACTCCAGCTTAGGCAACAGAGCGAGATTCCGTCTCAAAAAAGAAAAGAAAAGTGGACCATCTAGACTCCAGTTCTCTTACCCCATGTTCCAGAACCCAAACATCTTGCCCGATATTCCAGTACCCAAACATTTCATGTCTCCACAAATAGCACAATGTGTTACCTGAGGAGAAGTACAGCCCAAAGCTCAGCATCTACCTCTAAGGCCATTAGCTCCGGGGGGGGGGGCAGTCAGAGAAAACAGGGCACAACCGTGGCCTGTACCTGTCTTGGACAAGCACAGCACCTACTTCTCAGGGCAGGCAGGACAAGGCCTTCCCCAGATGACATATGAGCACCAAACTTCTCAACAGTGCTGTACAATCCATGTAGACTGGAACTGGATGAGGGGACCCAGGATGAAGAGCCAGGGACAGATGTCTCTTAGCTGGAAGGGCCCAAGCTCAGATGGCCCTCCAGACCAGGATTGTGGCAGCTGAGATCTTAATTAAGATCTCTTAATTAACAGTGGCTTTCTAGGTCTCCACAGAAAATCACTTTGGCTGATTCTGGCTCATGAGATGGAGATGCTTGGGTATAAAACATGGGACATTACTGTCTTTCAGATGGGAGCTGGCAAAACCAAAATACCAGAACTCCAGCACAAGCAGAGTCCTCTCACCTCAAACAAGCCTCGTGGCTACCAGTCTTTCACAGCCCACCCCCGCATCTCTCCATACAGAGGGGCCAGCCAAGAGAAAAAAAGACAACCGCTGTGAGAAAACCGTCCTAGAGCCAAGGACCTAAAGTCACTGGCCCACCCTGGACAGGCTCTTGGCCAGAGGAGCCTGGCTGAACCAGACTGGCAGAATCTCTTCTTCTTCTTCACTCTCAAAAGCATGGGTAGATCCAGAGCCCCCTACACTGCTACTGCCCTCAGGATAAAGCCCACACTCCCTGGCCACAGCACACAAGGTATTTTCTTTTTTTATTTTTCTGAGACGGAGTTTTGCTCTTGTTGCCCAGGCTGGGGTGCAATGGCATGATCTCAGCTCACCATAACCCCCACTTCCCAGGTTCAAGAGATTCTCCTGCCTCAGCCTCCCAGGTAGCTGGGATCACAGGCACACACCGCCTCTATTATTAGCGCCTGGATAATTTTTGTATTTTTAGTAGAGATGAGGTTTTGCCATGTTGGTCAGGCTGGTCTTGAACTCCTGAACTCAAGTGATCCACCTGCCTCAGCCACCCAAAGTGCTGGGATTACAGGTGTAAGCCACTGCGCCTGGCTACACACAGGTATTTTCAGTCTGGCCCTGCTGACCTCATGCTCTGCACTCCACATCTTTTTATGCACTGTTTCTTCTGCCTAAAGCATCTGCTTCTCACTTTGTTCACCTGGAACACTCTAATTCCTCTTTCCAGAGCCCACATCATCACCTCTTCTACGATTCTATGAAGTTTTCCTCCAACTCTGAGGAACAGAAGGCAGGCCATCCTCCAGGCCACCCTTGGATATGGCACACTCTGTGGACTGACCCTTTGACACCACCTGTGAGTCCTCATGTCTGTGCTCCTGGGGCCCAGGGTGGGGCTGGGACAAAACAATCGGTACCACGCCCTGGTGTCTGAATGAATGGATGAGTGTACTGCTGCCTGGTCAAAGGAAGTCAGCTGCAGGAGCAAGGGAAGGCTGGCTGGCTGTGGTCAGAGACCCCTGCTCTGGGCCTGGACCCAGGCACTGGCTACAGAGGAGAATGCCCCCACCCCTCTCCATGCCATCCAGTGCTCTAGCCCAGGCCTACTGCTCTTGGGTAAAGCAACCATCACATGTCAGGAGGCCTCTGCCGCTGGGATGATGTTACAATCTATTTTGAGGGTCACACTGGAGCATCTGTCAGCCTAGCCAGCCATACCCTCCATGTGTCATCACTAAGAGCCAGGGACACCCACAGGTCCATGAACTCTGCCTGAGGACATTGCTCCTCCCCAGGGACCCTCAGCTTCAGGCCCTCCTTTGCTTCCTAGAAAGGCAGACCTAGATGCCCCTTATCTCCTGGCACCACTGGCAGTGCTCTGATGTCTCCTCGCCCCACCAGATCTGCTCCCCAAGTTCACAGCTCTGGTGACTTGGCAAAATGCAGCTGAAACCCATCAGTCTGTGCCAACCTCTTAGCTCAAACACAGCCCCTCCTTCTCCACAGTGCTCTCTTATACTTGAATGCCCAGAAAGCCTGGCACTCAGACGTCAAGCTGGTTACCCATCAGACTCATAGGTCTAACAGGTCTCACCTGCTGGGGAGCGCCTACTCATCCCTCACAACTGTTCCCAGGCTCTGCTTCCTCTTGCAGAAAGATTTTCAGTCCACTCTCTACTGAATGGGCCACAGGCTCCCTGTGGACAAAGCTGATCTGTGCTGGCTTTACTTCTATTCTCCCTATATCTAATGTAGGGCCTGACACATAGTAGGTATACATAAATATTCTGTGAAACCTTGACATGAAACCTTCCTTATTGGACTAGCTTAGTGTGTTCTTCTACAGAAGATATTGTCAGAACAAAGGACACTCCAGAGAACAATGACCCTAACAACTGGGTTTATAAATACCTTTTACGAAGGAGGTATACTCAAATCTACAGAAAAGCAAGTTTACAGATTAAATGGAACAGTAACTTGATCGAGTCCGGCACACAGCATGCCAGAATTCTCTGGCCCCTCACAGCACCATGCACTTTTCAGCTCTGTCCCCTAACATTGCAATCCAGTAGGAATCCAACAGAACATTCCTTCACTCTACCCAGGGAAGGAATGCAATAGCTACAATGGGGAAAGGTAGCAGCAGCATGAACATGTGTATCTAGGATCAGGCGAGGACATCTGATAAGTCAGGCTACTCCACTGCACACCCTAAGCTCTGCAGCCAGGGTAGGCCACCAAACATCCTAGGGACCCAGGGATCACTCACAAAATGAGTAGATACATTATTATCTGCTCTAGCCATTTGCCAGAGATGCTGTGAGCATCAAACTAGATAAGACAGGAAAGCTAAACAACCAGTTATGGTTGGGTCACGGAGTAAACCAGGATCAAAAACACACCTCCAAAATCCATGGGAGGCTGGCCATGGTGGCTTATGCCTGTGATCCCAGGACTTTGGATCATCTGAGGCAAGAGGATCACCTGAGGCCAGGAATTGGAGATCAGCCTGGGCAACACAGCAAGATCCCATCTCTATAAAATAGTTTTTTTTTTAAATCAGCCGGGCATGGTGGCTCATGTCTGTAATCCCAGAACTTCGGGAAGCTGAGGTGGAAGACACACTTGAGCCCAGGAATTCAAGACCAGCCTGGGAAACATTGTGAGACCCCATCTCTACAAAAAATAAGCAAATGAGCCAAGCATGATGGCACACACCTATGGTCCCAGCTACTCAGGAAGCTGAGGCGGGAGGACTAACTGAGCCCAGGAAGTTGAGGCAGAGGTGAGCTGCGATCATGCCACTGCACTCCAGTCTGAGCAACAGAGCAAGACCCTGTCTCAAAAAAAATAAATAAATAAACCACTACAAGAAAAGAGAAATAAGCCAGTTGATGTCTGCCTGACCTGTGTAACTGCCTTTGGCCTCCTCAAAACCACACCTGGCCCATACTAACATCTGGCTGCATCCCAGCCAAAAGAAGTCTTTCAGGGATTCTGTAAAGAGACCATGAGGGGCTATTCACACTCTTGCCATCTAACAGTGGTCAACTGACGCAGGCTACCACAGGCATACATGACCTGAGACCTTTCTAAAACTGATGTTTCCTTGCCAGGCACCGTAGCTCATGCCTGTAATCCTAGTGCTTTGGGAGACTGAGGCAGGCAAATCACCTGAGGTCAGGAGTTCAAGACCAGCCTGGCCAACATGATGAAACACCATCTCTACTAAAAATACAAAAATTAGCCAGGCGTGGTGGCATATGCCTGTAATCCCAGCTACTTGGGAGGCTGAGGCAGGAGAATCACTTGAAACCAGAAAGCGGAGGTTGCAGTGAGCTGAGACTGCTCCACTGCTCTCCAGCCTAGGTAATATGGGATACTCCATCTCAAATAAATAAAATAAAATAAAATAAACCTGATGTTTCTGGATCAGCTCAATGGCTATGTTTATCGCATGTAAAATGCTGGGAATAGATGCCCACCTTCCTTTAGAATTTCAGTCAACACCTACAGTTCACCAATCTAATGTGACACGGGGCCTTTTCCAGCAAGATCCACTAAAACGTAAATGTTAAAAGCCAGTTGAAAGAATACAGATCTCCAACATAACCAGACCTCATCTCTCAAAAAATACAAAAAGGAAAAAAAGAATCCAGGTCTCTAAGTGTAAACACTTCCCTTCTGAAGTTGGTTTCTGCGCTCTAACTAGGTAACCAGCTCAGCTGTTATCTATGATAAAGACTAGGAGAAAACCATTTTCCTCTCTACAAGTTTAAGAAGTGAACCTCAGTTTCTCTGGCAATGTGAGGCTCCAGTACTACCATTTTAGTCAACATTATTTTTGAGGTGCTTGTTTTAAGAGGTCATTCTCATTCACACTAGTTCACACGCTAAATATATACTTGCTTCTATCAGATGGTGGAAGGAAAAAATAGGAGTTTTGAAGCCCTCCCATAAATTTAACTTTCCTATCTCTAAATGCACTAGATGGGGATAAAAATGAACGACAGCCAGGTGTGGTGGTTCATGCCTTTAGTCCCAGCAGTTTGAGAGGCCAAAGTGGGAGGATCACTTGAGCCCAGGAGTTTGAAACTGGCCTGGGCAACATGGCAAGACCTCATCTCTCCAAATAATAAAAAATATTAGGCCGGGCATGGTGGCTCACACCTGTAATCCCAGCACTTTGGAAGGCCGAGGCAGGTGAATCACCTGAGGTCGGGAGTTCGAGACCAGCCTGACCACCATGGAGAAACCCCATCTCTACTAAAAATACAAAATTAGCCAGGCATGGTGGCACATGCCTGTAATCCCAGCTACCTGGGAGGCTGACATAGGAGAATCATTTAAACCCGGGAGGCAGAGGTTGCCATGAGCCGAGATCGTACCATTGCACTCCAGCCTGGGCCAAAAGAGCAAAAATTCATCACACACACACACACAAAAATTAGCCAGGTGTAGTGGCAGGCACCTGTATCTCAGCTACTCAGGAGCCTGAGGTGGGAGGATAACTTGAGCCCAGAAGGTTGAGGCTACAGTGAGCTGTGATCTTGCCACTGCACTCAAGCCTAGAAGATGGAGCAAGACCCCATCTCATTAAAAAAATTAAAAAAGAGAGACAGAGAGAGAAAGATGCAGTAGCTTCCCATGATCAGAATTTCAGAGGCATAGAATTCTGAAGTTCAGGCAGCTCAGATACTGGCCTGGCTCCCAACAGTGCAGATCAGGGAGCTGAAGCCCCAAGATCTACCCAATACCACAGAGCATCTCAGGCAGAGAAGTTGCATCACTGAGGAAGTAGGCAAGGCTCTGATTCTGGCAGTCTTGCCCCCAGCCTAGTGCCTTGGTAGGCATTTTGCATGCATCACAAAGGGGATATTCCCTAGGAGAAAGAAGTTCTGAACGTCTAAGAACACACAGTGTTGGCACAGTCACTAGGCGGGTTGGCAAATTTCCAACACCAAACCTAAAGTCTGATGAGGAAAGCCTTTCTAAAGTAGCTGCAGTCATGTTATTTCATAACTTAAACACCTGCTTTGTCACAATCACTGGAAAAAAAAGGGAGACTGAGAGAAGAAAAAGAAAAATTAAATACCTCCTCTACGATTTTCTGTCTGCTTGGATCACCCTAAAATAGGAAGTCTCCCTAATGCTCTTTTTTTGAGGGGGGGACAGAGTCACACTCTGTTGCCCAGGCTGGAATGCAGCGGCATGATCTTAGCTCACTGCAACCTCTGCCACCCAGGTTCAAGCGATTCTCCTGCCTCAGCCTCCTGAGTAGCTGGGATTCTAGGCGCCTGCCACCACAACCAGCTAATTTTTGTATTTTTTATTTTATTTTATTGTTTTATAAAAGGGTTTCACCATGTTGGTCAGGCTGTTCTTGAACTCCCGACCTCAGGTGATCCGCCTGCCTTGGCCTCCAAAGTGTTTGGATTACAGGCTTGAGCCACCACACCTGGCAATTTTTGTATTTTAAGTAGAGACGGGGTTTCACTATGTTGGCCAGGCTGATCTCAAACTCCTGACCTCGTGATCTGCCCGCCTCGGCCTCTCAAAGTGCTGGGATTACAGGCATGTCGGCTAATTTTTTTGTATTTTTAGTAGAGACAGCGTTTCACCATGTTTGCCAGGCTGGTCTTGAACTCCTGACCTCAGATGATCTGCCCGTCTTAGCTTCCCAAAGTGCTGGGATTACAGGCGTGAGCCACCGCACCTGGCTCCTAATGCCGACTTTAATGAGGACCTTCCTAAAGCTGGTCCAACTAGTAGTGTTCAAGTCCTTGGACTGAAAAACAAGTTTATGAGCAGCAAGGTCACCTGATTCTGACCATGTGTATACTGTTTACCCTGAGATGACAGGCCAGTGGCCACAACAGCTTTCATGAATGCTGCAAAGACTCTACTATCCCTTTGAAGGCTACCAGGGCCTCTACATGACTCAATGCCATAAAAAAGAACCTCATGAGTACAGCAAGAATGTGAAAGGAAGGAAGTCACAAAAACACCACATGCTCATGAGGGAAACTCCATTCTGGACACAGAATTTTTAAAGTAAACTTATTACTTGTTTGCCTAATCTTCTAGGATCAAATTATATGACCACTAAAAAGAATCCCCTGCTTTACCCCCAACACACCCACTTTCCATCAAGATCGGCTGCTTAGACTAGACCATGCCCACAGTCAGGAAACAGAGGCAGCCCAGACCCATGCAGCTCAGCAGCTCATATCAGCAACAAGTGCCAGCCAAGGGACCTGAACTCTGACAACAGGGATCAGTTCCATGTTAGGGGAAAGAGGTGGTCATGAAGGGCTTACCCATCTCTTCCTTTGCTGACAATCTTCACTTCAAAGTAATAAATGCCACAGGCAGCAGGTATGGGGTGGGTGGCACGCACTGAGGCCGCATCTTTGTGATTTTTGCCATGACCTAACAGGAGAGGGCAAGGAAGAAATTTCAGCAGAAGGAAATGCAAATGGAAGCCTCATTCTTCTGCAGCTCCTCCATGGCAACTCCACTCCTCTGTGGCCAGAGGAAGCACTTACAGAGTCCAAGGAATCATTAGACAACTGAGTAAACACATAAACCTTCTACCTTTGCCTCATCTCCTCCTGAGAATAGCAGTCCTGCCTAAAACACTGTCCATACAAACAAAACAAGGGTATAGGCAATGTGAGAGATACCCAAGTGCTGCTGGCAGCCTCTCTAGAATCCAGGAAGCCCACCTGGGAGACCAGGGGAGGGAGGAGGCCGACCTGGAAGACACCCCCCAAACTCTAGCACGGAACCCCAGACCCAGTCAGGGATGCCGGGCAGGTGGGCAAGCCCATGAGCCTCAGGCTAATGGTAGGGATGTGACCACCCCTTTCTTCTAAGCAGTGGAGAAGGGTCCCGCTGGAGTTGGAGACAGCCTAGGACAAGCAAGAAAGCCCTGGAGTGGAAGGTCCGGCTCAGCACTGGGTTTGGACACCTGTTGCGGTTCTCTTGACAGCAGGTGTCTCAGGACAGAAAACAGGCAGTTAACCCTCGGCCTGGTCAGCCTCATCACCCTGGACATTCTGACAGGGCCAAGGCCTAACCTGGAGCACCTAGGCAGGGAAAGGGAGGTAATGGGAAAGGGGCCTGGTAGCACAGACACCCCACGAACGCTCTCCAGCCTTGTTCCCCCGCAGCCTGACGGGCCGATACCTTTGTAGTGGACGCGGAGGTTGCCTTGGGAGAGACCAATGTAGTTGTATTTGTCCTTGGGGCTCCAGGAGCGCGGCAGCGGCGTCTCTCGCTGGTTGACCGCGGGGTACAGGCGTTGCAAGCGCCGGTTCAGCTCCTGCTCCCCGGGGGACGGCAGCCCGCACCCAGCGCCCCCGCCGGAGGAGTCCACAGCCTGTGGGTTCCCAGCTCCCGGGTCTGCCGTCGCCGCGGCCATCTTGGACGGACCTGCTATTGTGTCATGGGGGCGGGGAGGAGCGCGACCAGATCCGCCCTGCTCAGCCAATGGCCCGTGAGCCTCCCGGGGCCGCAGGGAAACCGAGTCCGAATCCAGCACCTCTCTTTGAACAATGCCATGCCTTGCCACATTTCGAACTCCATATCCCACAATCCAGAGCGCTTGAAAGGCGGAGCAACTCGGGCTGGTAGAGAGTTCTGGGAGATGTAGTACAACCCTCCTCAGCCTTAAGCCTGTCTCATTGAGACGTCGGAACACCGAAAACTACAATTCCCGCCGGCAAAGCGGCTCCGGCCTCTAGACGCACTTCCCTCCCCCGTAGACTCTGTTCATCCCCCAGCCTCAATTCTGGTACCTGGGATCAAATCGGTTGTAGTGATTGACTCTCAGGGCACCCGCTGCCGTGTCCCAGTCCACCTTAACTACTTTATTCTCCTCCCAGCCTGCGGGCGCTGGGTTTGGGGGCGTGGCGCATCCCTGACTCCGCCCACGCTGCGGGGGCCGCTGGGGCCTGGTCGCCATGGCGACGGGCTGTACACTACCGCAGTTTCCCAGGCCGCAGGTGCTGGTTGCCCGCCTGCGCGTGGTCATGGCTTCCCAGCAGTCGCGGTGCCACAGCTTCTCGTCCGCGTCGAGGTAGGCGCTGGAGGGGATGAGGGCAGAGAAGAGGGTTTGAGTACTTCTAGAGAGGGAAATGGCACTTGATCCTGACCTCTGCACCTCCTCCTGGCCCCTGACCATTGATCTAGGGCTCCAGCCCCACAGAGTCAATGGTTGCAGGAACAGTTAGAATCCGGGCTGATTTAGCCCAGTGAAGACGTTACATGCTAGCAAAAGGGCAGGCGCACTTTATCATTACTAGTAACAAACAGCTTGTTTTGAATGTACTATATACCAAATGCTTTATATACCACATTTTAAAATATTTTATTTTATTTTTGAGACAAGATCTCGCTCTGTCACCAAGGCTGGAGTGCAGTGGCACGACTCACTGGAGCCTCGACCTCCCAGGTTCAAGCGATCCTCCTACTTAAGCCTCCCGAGTAGCTGAGACTACAGGCATGCGCCACCACGCTTGGCTAATTTTGAGGTGTTTCTTTGTTCGTTTGTTTGTTTTTTTGTAGAGATGGGATTTCACCATGTTGCCCAGGCTGGTTTCGAACTCCTAGACTCAGGAGACCCTCCAACTTCGACCTCTCAAACTGGTATTACAAGCGTGAGCCACCGCACCCGGCCTATGTACCATATTTAAACCTCATAATAACTGTATAAAGTAGTAGTATTACCATTGTAAAAGTGAAGAAATACTTTAGAAGCCTGGAGAGATCATCCTCCGGGTAGCTCCTGCCTGTACTCAGGTGTATAGCCTCTGGGTACTGCAAAATATGACCAGCTCTATCAGCCTGGAAAGCCATATATATGCATTAACACAAAAATTTTGGCTAAACACTTTTCGGCTGGGCACGGTGGCTCACGCCTATAATCCCAGCACTTTGAGAGCCCCAAGTGGGCAGATCATGAGGTCAGCAGTTTGAGACAAGCCTGGCCAACACAGTGAAACCCCGTCCCTACTGCAAATACGAAAAAAAAAAAAAAAAAAAAAGTCGGGTGTGGTGGCAGGCACCTGTAGTCCCAGCTACTAGGGAAGCTGAGGCAGGAGAATTGCTTGAACCCGGGAGGCAGAGGTTGCAGTGAGCTGAGACCCCGCCATTGCACTCCAGCCTGGGTGACAGAGTGAGACTTCATCTCTCTCTCTCTTTTTTTTGTAATTCAGTCCCCATAGAGATTGCCAAAAATTGCCAATGCCGACTGTATTTCAAGTTGTCATGGTGGGGTATTGGGGAAAAGTTTTCAATTAGCAATAATCGCACCTCGAATAAACCTCATTTGCTACGATACTGCCACTGCACAAAGCTGAAACTCTGTCTCAAAAAATTTTTTTAACTAAATACTTTCTAGTTTTGGGACCTCAGACGAGGCCCTTCAAGTTCCAGGCCCCAGCTTCTATATCTCAAACATGGGAATGATACAGCCCACCCTACAAACATTGTTGGGATTATTTAGGCAGAATATGTGAAGCACTTACCACAGCTCTTATATATAAAAGGCACCCAGTAAGTGTTGAATGAATGTGGTGTCCCCCCTTCTACCCAGTGCAAAAAAAAACCAAACACCCAATCCCACCTAAACTCTCATCCTTCAGGGTCTGCTGCCTTGACAAAGAAAAGCCTACAAAAGTCCCTAAGAACAGGAAATGCCAATTTGATTATTTTTTCCAGAGTTTAAATGAGTCTATGAGAACCAAGCACCAGGCTTGAGAAAGAGAATTGTTAGCCAGCACAGAAATAATTTAGGAAACTGCCATTCTCTATGAAAGGGATATGAAAGAAAATCCCCATCCATTTTAAGAAAGAAGCACAGGGCTGGTCATGGTGGCTCATGCCTGTAATCCCAACACTTTGGGAGGCCAAGGTGGGAGGATCCCTTGAGTTATGGAGTTCAAGACCAGTCTAGGAAATATAGTAAGACCCTGTCCTTACAAAAAAAAAAAAAGTTTGTAATTCGCCGGGTGTGGTGGTATATGCCTGTAGTTCCACCTACTCAGGAGGCTGAGGCAGGAGGATTGCTTGAACCCAGGAGTTTGAGAGGGTGCAATGAGCTGTGATCACACACTGCCCTGCACCCTGGGCACAAAGCAAGACCCTGTCTATTAAAAAAAAAAAAAAAAATGGCCAGGCACAGTGGCTCATGCCTATAATACTCGCACTTTAGACGGATTGCCTGAGCTCAGGATTTCCGAGACCAGCCTGGGCAATATGGCAAAAACCCCGTCTCTAATAAAAATACAAAAAAATGGGCCGGGCCTGGTGGCTCATGCCTGTAATCCTAGCACTTTGGGAGGCCGAGGTGGGTGGATCACCTGAGATCAGGAGTTCAAAACCAGCCTGGCCGTCATGGTGAAATCTCATCTTTAAAAAAAAAAAAAGAAAAAAAAATTATATATTAAAAAAAATACAAAAAATCAACCAGACATGGTGACATGTGCCTGTAGTCCCAGCTATTCAGGAAGCTGAGGCATGAGAATCGCTTGAACCCAGAAGGTGGAGGTTGCAGTGAGCCAAGATCTTGCCATCGCTTTCTAGCTGCCTGGGAGACAGAGGGAGACTCCGTCTCAAAAAAGAAAAAAGAAAAAGAAAAAAGGCTGGGCTCAGTGGCTCATGCCTGTAATCCCAGCACTTTGGGAGGCTGAGGCAAGCGGATCACCTGAGGTAAAGAGTTTGAAACAATGAATGAATGAATGAATAAGGCAAAGTCTCACTATGTTGCTCAGGCTCATCTCAAATTCCTGGGCTCAAGTGATCTGCCTGCCTTGGCTTCCCAAAGTGCTGAGATTATAGGCATGAGCTACCTCGCCCAGCTGCAAATCTAATTTTTTTTTTTTCAGACATGCCTGTAATCCCAGCACTTTGGGAGGCCAAGGTGGGCAGATCAACTCTTGGTCTTGATAAGGAGTTCAAGACCAGCCTGGCCAATTTGGTGAAACCCAGTCTCTACTACAAATACAAAAATTAGCTGGGCATGGTGGTGGGCGCCTGTAGTCCCAGCTACTTGCGAGGCTGAGGCAGGAGAATCACTTGAACCCAGGAGGCGGTGGTTGCAGTGAGCTGAGATCATGCCACTGTACTCCAGCCCAGGCGATAAAGCAAGACTCTGTCTCTAAATAAATAAATAAATAAAACCTCACAACTCTGTAAGATAGGCAAAGCAAGAGTTGTCTCCACTTCTTTTTTTTTTTTTTAAGATGGGGTTTCACCATGATGGCCAGGCTGGTCTTGAACTCCTGACCTCAGGTGATCCACCCACCTCAGCCTCCCAAAGTGCTAGGATTACAGGCATGAGCCACCGCACCGGGCTTCTCCACTTCTTTGTGACAAAACCAGGCTGAGAGGTTGCTCAAGGGAACCCCAGATGTCAGTCCCTAGACCCTATCAGCCAGTAAGTGCAGGATCCGCATTCACACCCCAGATCCAGGACCCCAGACCTTGTGCTTTCCATCACAGTCCCAAGGTATGTCAGAGTTGTGTACATAAAACCATCATCACAGCCACAGCTGAACACTGAATGGAAGTTTAGGCCCATGGCATTCTCTGGGCTCGTGGGGAGGATGTCCTGCTGCTGCAGTAGTTGGTGAGATTGTGGTGATGAGAAGAATGTTTCTGGGAATGTAGGCAAATGGTTTGGACCCAAGGCCAGGGACTTGCTTGGTAGTTTCTCTGGGAATCCAGAGACAACACTGGGAAGACCCAGATCCTGCCTCAGGGAGATGGCTATGCCTTGTGTTTCTAGGAAGGATGGGGGTTCTCTCCCGACTCTGGACTCTGTCATCCATCACCAGCTTCCCCTTCTCCGTGCAGATTACAGCCACAGCCTTCAGGAGTGACCATGGATGACTCCTTTCTCACAGAAGACAAAAGCACCCAGAAACACAAGCTTCCCCAGAAACGAAGGACACTGGTTAGTGGCAGTGTTGTTTTGGAACCCCAAATGTCAGTCCCGAGGCCCTATCCGCCTCCCTTCCAACAACCCAAGAATACCACCCACCTGAAACCTTCCTATCAGAGTGGCCTCTTCCCAGTCAGGGAGTGTGACTCACAGAGGCCAGGTCCAGCAGGCTTTGGGGAGGAGGAGGGTGTATACTGGCTGCCTGCTCCTCATCTGAAAAGCCTTCCCAGACCTCCCCAGGCAGAGAGAGACTCGCCTCTGCCCACAGACATCCCTCCCCTGAAGCTCAGCATTCTGCATTGGACCTCATCTCTCATCCCTTCCACCAACATGCCAGGCACTCTGCTAGCTGCTGGGACGGTCACACCAGATCTGCCAAGGTCCTTCAAGGCTGTGACTGCGTCTTTCTGTCTTCATGGCCCTAGTATCTAACAGGGTACCTGAATGGCTGTCAACTGTTGACAGCTCCATAAATGCTGAGTAGGTGTGTGAAGGCAGGAGGAAAGAGATGCGTCTCTACCATGTTCACTCAAGATCCCTACTCCATTCCTCTTTTTTAAAGTTTTTATATAAAAATGAATGCTGTACCAAAGCTATCAGAAGATAAATGAAATTTAAATTAAAAAGAAAAAAGAAAAAGCCAGGCACAGTGACTCATACCTGTAATCCCAGCACTTTGGGAGGCCAAGGCAGGCAGATCACCTGAAGTCAGGAGTTTGACCGGCTTGGCCAACATAGAGAAACCCCATCTCTACTAAAAATACAAAAATTAGCCAGGCATGATGATGCATCTGTAATCCCAGCTACTCAGGAGGCTGAGGCACGAGAATTCTTTTAACCTGGGAGGCAGAGGTTGTAGTGAGCCGAGATCACACCACTGCATTCCAGCCTGGGAGACAGAGCAAGACTCCATTTAAAAAAAAAAAAAAAAAAAGGCCAGGCGCTGTGGCTCAAGCCTGTAATCCCAACACTTTGGGAGGCTGAGGTGGGCGGATCACGAGGTCAAGAGATCGAGACCATCCTGGCCAACATGGTGAAACCCCGTCTCTACTAAAAAAAATACAAAAATTAGCTGGGCATGGTGGCGCACGCATGTAGTCGCAGCTACTCGGGAGGCTGAGGCAGGAGAATTGCTTGAACCCGGGAGGTGGAGGTTGCAGTGAGCCAAGATTGTACCACTGCACTCCAGCCTGGCACCTAGCGCCAAAGCAACACTCTGTCTCAAAAAAAAAAAAAAGGAAAAAAATGAATGCCATCTTTTTTTTTTTCTGAGACAGGCTTTTGCCTGTCAGGGTGTAGTGGTGCAATCATGGCTCACTGCAGTCTCAAATGCCTGGGCTCAAGTGATCCTCCCACTTCACCCTCCCAAGTAGCTGGGACTATAGGCACTTGCCACCATATCTGGCTAATTTTTTTTTTTTTTTTGAGACAGGGTTTTGCTTTGTCACTCCATGGCCCAAACACAGCTCACTGCAGACTCGACCTCTCATGCTCAAGCAATCCTCCCACTCAGCCTCCTGAGTAGCTGGGACTACAGGAGTGCGCCACCACACCTGGCTAACTATGTTGCCCAGGCTGGTCTTGAACTCCTGGGCTCAAGCTATCCTCCTTCCTTGCTCTCCCAAAGCACTGGGATTACAGGTGTCAGCCACTGCACCCAGCCCAATGCTGTCTGTCTTATTGAGTACTTTTGGGCTCTTGTTGATATAATCATAGGATTATCTTTTTTTTTTTTTTTTTGAGACAGAGTCTTACTCTGTCACCAGGCGCCAGGCTGGAGTGCAGTGGCGCAACCTCGGCTCACTGCAACCTCCGCCTCCCGGGTTCAAGCAATTCTCCTGCCTCAGCCTCCCAAGTAGCTGGGACTCCAGGCGCGTGCCACCACGCCCAGCTAATTTTTTTGTATTTTTAGTAAAGACGGGGTTTCACCATGTTGACCAGGATGGTCTCGATCTCGACCTCGTGATCCACCCCCCTCGGCCTCCCAAAATGCTGGGATTACAGGCTTGAGCCACCGCGCCTGGCCTATCATAGGATTATCATTAATCAACAAATAACCATTGTCCAAATCTCATAAGGGAAAAAACATATTTGAGTAAACTTACAACTCTGGCTCACAGTGGAACAGCCTGGGCTGTATGGTGGTTTTCCTTGTGTGACCATGACCCTCCTGGGGAATTTGGAAACATATGGGCCACACACTTTGCGGGGCTGGGGACTCCCAACACTCCTGCAGGAGTGACTCCAGGGAAGAGAAAGGGGGGGCAGTATGAATTCTTCGCTGAGACCAACAGCAGAAAGATCTGATGACTAGGGGCGAGCTCTGACGCTCCCTGGCAGCCTCCGCATCTGCCACCTCCTCTGTGGGCCAGGCTTTTTAATTCCCACTTTCTTTTGCGCGACATCAACCACCAGGGGGCAGTGTTGTCCCATCCCTCGGGGCCGCCTTCCCGTTTTCACCTACAGGGGGAAGCAAAGAGCTTGGAACGCCTAGGAGCACTGCATCCCAGCCTCTGAGGCGGAGATCCCTCAGCTGTTAATAACCGCTTCAAGACGCGACCCTGGCAGCTGGTTCTCCCAGCTTCCACTCGCCTCTGCAAGCAAAGGAGGGTGGCCATGTTTTCTCCTGGTAGAAACAGCAGACAGAACACGAGGACTGGTCTTTTAAAAGTATGAAAAAACGGCCAGGCGCAGTGGCTCAGGCCTGTAATCTCAGCACTTTGGGAGGCCGAAGTGGGTGGATCACCTGAGGTCAGGGGTTCGAGACCAGCCTGGGCAACATGGTGAAACCCTGTCTCTACTAAAAATTAGCTGAGCGTGATGGTGCGTGCCTATAGTACCAGCAATTTGGGAGGCTGAGGCAGGAGAATCACTTGAACCTGGGAGGTGGAGGTTGCAGTGAGCCGAGATCATACCATGGCACTCCAACCTGGGCAACCAGAGCAAAACTCCATCTCAAATTTAAAAAAAAATTGGGCCAGGCATGCTGGCTCACGCCTGTAATCCAGCACTTTGGGAGGCTGAGGCGGGCGGATCACCTGAGGTCAGGAGTTCAAGACCAGCCTGGCCAACATGGTGAAACCCTGTCTTTAAAAAAAAATAAATTAATTAAAAAATCCAGCACTTTGGGAGGCTAAGGTAGATGGATCACCTGAGGTCAGGAGTTCGAGACCAGCCTGGCCAACATGGTGAAACCCCCATCTCTACTAAAATACAAAAGTTAGCTGGGCATGGTGGCAGGGGCCTGTAATCCCAGCTACTGGGGAGGCTAAGGAAGGGGAATTGCTTCAACCCAGAAGGTGGAGGTTGCAGTGAGCCAGATTGCACCACTGCACTATAGCTTGGGCAACATATCAAGACTCAAAAAAATAAATAAAAAAGAAAGAAGAGATAGTTCTCTCAATACATAAAGAACAGCATAACTCCAGACATGATGGAGATGTATAAGAATGCTCATGCTGATCTCTGCTCACTGCAGCCTATTCCTCCCAAGTTCAAGCAATTCTCCTGCCTCAGCCTCTCAAGTAGCTGGGATTATCGGTGCCTGCCACCACACCTGGTTCTTTTGTATTTTTAGTAGAGATTACAGGCGTGAGCCATTGTGCCTGGCTTACGCCTGTAATCCTAGCACTTTGGGAGGATCCAGTCTATGAAAAGAAGCCCAAGAAGAAGTTAAAAGAAGAGGTGGAACTGCCCCAAAATGTCCCTTGCTCAGAAGAAAGATCAGGTAGCTCAAAAAAAGGCAAGCTTCCTCAGAGCTCAGGAGCAGGCTGCTGAGAGCTAAACCAAACAATTTTCTATAAGGACTTTTCAGATAAAGACAATAAACTTATGGACAGCAACTCAAAAAACAAAACAAACAAAAAACAAATACTTTTTTTAAAAAAAGTCTGAAAAACAAGGCCGGGCTCATGCCTGTTCCTAACACTTTGGGAGGCCAAAGAGGGAAGATTGCTTGAGACCAGGAATGAGACTAGTCTGGCAACATAGGGAGACTTTGTCTCTATGAAAAAGATTTTTTTTTTTTTTAATTTGAGAGTCTCCCTCTGTTATCTAGGCTGGAGTACAGTGGCACTATCTGGGCTCACCGCAACCTCCGCCTCCTGGGTTCAAGCTATTCTCCTGCCTCACCCTCCCAAGCAGCTGGGGCTACAGGCACATGCCACCACATCTGGCTAATTTATTGTATTTTTAGTAGAGACGGGGTTTCACCGTGTTAGCCAGGATGGTCTTGATCTCCTAACCTCGTGATCCACCTGTCTCGGCCTCCCAAAGTGAGCCACTGCTCCTGGCCCCAAAAAAGATTTTTTTAATTAGCCAGGAGTGGTGGCGCGCCCCTGAAGTCCCAGCTACTTGGGAGACTGAGGTGGGAGGATCTCTTGAACCCGGGAGTTTAAAGTTACTGTGAGTTGTTATCAGGTCACTGCATTCCAGTCTGGGTGAAAGAGTAAGACCCTGTCTCTAAAAAAATAAAATAAAAATAAAAAGCTCCCAGGTGTCTTCCAGGGTTGTTTTGTGCTTTCATAAAAATTAGGCTGGATGCCGTGACTCAAGCCTGTAATCCCAGCACTTCGAGAGGACAAGGAAGGAGGAGCTTTTTTCTTTTTTTTAATTTTTTTTTTTTTAAGACGGGGTTTCACCATGTTGGTCAGGCTGGTCTTGAACTCCCGACCTCAGGTGATCCGCCCGCCTTGGCCTCCAAAGTGCTTGGATTACAGGAGTGAGCCACCGTGCCTGGTCAGGAGGAGCTCTTGATCCCAGGAGTTGGAAACCAGCCTGGGCAACATAGTGAGACCACCATCTCTCTCTCTCTCTCTCTCTCTTTTTTTTTTTTTTTTGATACAGAGTTGTTCTGTCGCCCCAGCTGGAGTGCAGTGGTATGATCTCTGCTCACTGCAGCTTCTATCTCCAGGGTTCAAGCAATTCTTCTGCCTTAGCCTCCTGAGTAGCTGGGATTATAGGCATGCGCCACCAGGGCCAGCTAATTTTTGTATTTTTAGTAGAGATGGGGTTTCAACATGTTGGCCAGGCTGGTTTCAAATTCCTGGCCTCAGGTTATCCGCCTGCCTTGGCCTCCCAAAGTGCTAGGATTACAGGCGTAAGCCAGGCACAATGGCTCACACCTGTAATCTCTACTAAAAATACAAAAGAACCAGGTGTGGTGGCGGGCACCGATAATCCCAGCTACTTGATAGGCTGAGGCAGGAGAATCACTTGAACTTGGGAGGAATAGGCTGCAGTGAGCAGAGATCATGCCACTGCACTCCAGCAGGAGCAACAGAATGAGACTCGGTCTCAAATAAATAAATATATACACACAGCTGGGTGCGGTGGCTCATGCCTGTAATCCCAACACTTTGGGAAGCCAAGGTGGGCAGATCACGAAGTCTGGAGTTTGAGACAAGCCTGAACAACATAGTGAAATCCTGTCTCTACTAAAAATACAAAAATTAGCCGGGCGTGATGGCGGACACCTGTAATCCCAACTACTCAGAAGGCTGAGGTAGGAGAATCACTTGAACCTGGGAAGGAGGGGTTGCAGTGAGCAGAGATCGTGCCACTGCACTCCAGCCTGGGCAACACAGCGAGACTCTGTCTTGAAAAAATACATACATACATCCATACATGCATAATTTACAGCCATTTTGATAGTCTTTTTTTGAGATGGAATTTGCTGGAGTGCAGTGGTGCGATCTCAGCTCACTGCAACCTTTGCCTGCCAGGTTCAAGCGATTCTACTGCCTCAGCCTCCCAAGTAGCTGGGATTATAGGCATGCACCACCATGCCTGGTAATTTTTGCATTTTTAGTAGAGATGGCCTTTCACCATGTTGACCAGGCTGGTTTCGAACTCCTGACCTCAAGTGATCCACCCACCTTGGCCTCCCAAAGTGCTGGGATTACAGGTGTAAAACACCACACCCAGCCCTTGATAGTCTTTCAATAAAACTTTTTTTCCTCCCCTGGCTTGAATTTTATCAGTTTGACTCCTCTCATTTTTCCTGTTTGCCTATTTGATTTCCTGGTTATTATTATTATTTTGCTGATAGTTATCTTGCTTTTCTTTGCTTTTTGTATTTTGAGATGGAGTCTGTCGCCCAGGCTGGAGTGCAGTGGTGCCATCTCGGCTTGCTGCAACCTCCGCCTCCCGGGTTCAAGCGATTCTCCTGCCTCAGCTGAGTATCTGGGACTACAGGCACACCACCATGCCCAGCTAATTTTTGTAATTTTTTAAAGTAGAGACAGGGTTTCACCATATTGGTTAAGCTGGTCTCGAACTCCTCACTTCAGGTGGTCCACCTACCTCAGCCTCCCAAAATCTGGGATTATAGGTGTGAACCACTGTGCCTGGGCCAGTTCTCTTGCTTTTCAAGCCACCAGAGGTGCCGTTCCTTAAGGCTTTCTTTCCTAATAACGAAAGTATTTTAAGAGCACGAAGCACACAAAAGCAATTAAAATAAGTCCCTTGGCCAGAAGTGGTAGCTCATGCCTGTAATCCCAGCACTTTGGGAGGCCCAGGTGGGCAGATCACAAGGTTAAGAGATTGAGACCATCCTGGCCAACATGGTGAAACTCCCTCTACTAAAAATACAAAAATTTGCTGGGCATGGTGGTGCATGCCTGTAGTCCCAGCTACTTGGGAGGCTGAGGCAGGAGAATCGCTTGAACCCGGGAGGTGGAGGTTGCAGTGAGCTGAGATCGCACCACTGCACTACAACCTGGGCGACAAAGCAAGAATCCATCTCAAAAAAAAAAAAAAGAAAAAAAGAAACAAACCCCATTTCTACTAAAAATACAAAAAATTAGCCAGGCATGGTGGCACACGCCTGTAATCCCAGCTACTCAGGAGGCAGGAGGCAGAAGAATTGCTTGAACCCAGAAGGCAGAGATTGCAGTGAGTCGAGATCATGTCATTGCACTCCAGCTTGGTCAGCGAGAGCAAAACTCCAACTCAAAAATAAATAAATAAATAAAATTAAATCCCTCAGGTGGGTGCAGTGATGCCCACCTGTAGTCCCAATTACTTGGGAGACTGAGGCTGGAGGATGCTTATGCCTATGAGTTTGAGGCTGTAGTCAGCTATTATCTTGCTTTGTAAAGCTGCTGCACTCCAGGCTGGGCAACGTAGCAAGACCCCATCTCTTAAAAACACACACACACACACACAATCAACGGCTGTGTTCCTACAGTGTTGATGCCACCTAGGCAGTATTTGTACCCCTGCCACACACATGCGTGCGTACACACACACACACACACACACTCCCAGAGTGACCTCACCTCCTCCCATGCACTCATTTGAGCTTTATTGAACATCACTGACATCACTTCCTCCTCTGAGATGATCAGCTGGCCCCCATCATGAGGGCACCCACCCTCCTACAACCTGCACTGATTTCAGTCACTACCTGCTTTCTTGTGATCATCAGTTCACTTGTTACCACCTGCCTCCCCTCCATCATATTCTCAACTTCCACTCATGTTCCCAGAACTCAGTAGGACCTAGGATGTATTATGGAACAGAAATGTTTGGTAAGCAAACAAATGACTGAATGGATGACACTCTAGCAGTGAGCTTGACCGGATTAGAGGGTCATAATTTTTCTCCATGCTATGAGTATTTCCTGAAAAGGTTAAAAAAGAGCCCATAGATACTACTGTTTTCTACACAAACCAGTGCTCAAGGTTCAAAATAAGAGCTCATTCCTAGGGAACCCTCACCTACTTCCCCCTCCCCAGGGGGTACAGCCCAGTCTCTTCCCAGGGTCCATAGCTTACTCTGCTGTCTCTCTCTTTCTTTCTTCCTTTTTTTAAGAGACTGGGGGTCTCAATATGTTGCCAGGGCTGGTCTCAAGCTCCTGGGCTGAAGAGATCTTCCCACCTCCACCTCCCAAAGTGCTGAGATTACAGGCGTGAGCCACCACATCCGTGGCCTGCCCTGCTGTATCTATAGTTCTGTTTGTCTGTCAGTTCGGCCTGGAGGCTGGGTCTACACTCCTCTATCTCTGTCTCATTAGCTGGACTGTGCTATGGGAGCTGGTGTATGTGGGCCTTGGGGACAGGTGCCCACCCATGGACAACTGACCAGTTTCCAGGGAGGGACAGGTGGGGTTACCATGGCAATATTGCTTCCCTTCTGAATATGCCTGGTATTCCATAGGGCTGCTTCCCCACCGGTACTTATATTGGTCTTGGTAGCACAGGTATTCAATACCCTGACATACTTGCGGAAGAGAATAGCTGATCTATTTTTTTTTTTTTTTTTGAGACGGAGTTTTGCTCTTCACCCAGGCTGGAATGCAGTGGCAGGATCTCAGCTCACTGCAACCTCTGCCTCCTGGGTTCAAGTGATTCTCCTGCCTCAGCCTCCCAAGTAACTGGGATTACAGGCATGTGTGACCACGCCCGGCTAATTTTTGTATTTTTAGTAGAGACGGGACTTCGCCATGTTGGCCATGCTGGTATGGAACTCCTGACCTCAGGTGATCTGCCCGCCTTGACCTCCCAAAGTGCTGGGATTACAGGTGTGAGCCACCACGCCTGGCCAGAATGGCTGATTTTTACTGAATTCCTAGCAGGTGCCAGGGTCCATGTAAAGCACACATTATGCTTTCTCATTTCATCCTCACATCAATACACTATGATGAAAACTACCATCATCCCTATTTTACAGACGTGAAGACTAAGGCTCAGAGAAGTTGCAACATAGCTGATGAGGGACATTTGAGAACCCAAGCCCCCTCTAACTCAAGAACCCACAGTCCTAATTATGATCTATGTTGAGAGATGTTTGTAGAAAACATCGGGACTGGGGGAGGAGGGATGGAGAGGAATATTAGCAAGCGGAGCAATTTTGCCATGGTAACCTCACCTGTCCCTCCCTGCAGACTGGTCAGTTCTCCATGGGTGGGCACCTGTCCCCATGGCCCACATTCACCAGTGGCCAGACCATTTTGCAAAATCGAAAACCCTGTTCAGATGACTACCGGATGCAAGCAGGGTAAGCCAAGGTCAGTCCCATGGTGGGTGAGCTGGCATGGGCCAGGCATTTGGGCCAGGAGACAGGGCAGGGGCATATGTTGCCCCAGAGCAAGGGTGCAATGGCCCCCATGGGGCTGCTGGCCACGTATCAGCCATCGTCCCCTGCAGGAGCTGCCAGCAACACCCCTTTCGCACCGTCAAGCCCCAGTTCCTGCAGGAGCTGGAAAACTACCTACGCAAGGAGCTCCTCCTGCTGGACATGGGCACGGATTCCACCGAGGAACTGAGGCTGCAGGTCAGAGCCACAGAGGAAATGTGGGGAGGTCAGGGGAAGGGTGAAAAGAAGCCTTACCTATCAGCTGGGCGCAGTGGCTCATGCCTGTAATCTCAGCACTTTGGGAGACCAAGGCAGGCGGATCACCCAAGCTTTAGGAGTTCGAGACCAGCCTGGCCAATATGGTGAAACCCCGTCTCTACTAAAAGTACAAAAATTAGCTGGGCATGGTGGCAGGCACCTGTAATCCCAGCTACTCAGGAAGCTGAAGCAGGAGAATCACTTGAACCCGGGAGGCAGAAGTTGCAGTGAGCCGAGATTGAGCCACTGCACTCCAGCCTGGGCGACAAGAACGAGACTTCGTCTCGAAAACAAAAACAAAAAAAGAAGCCTCAACTACCAGGACTGAGTACCTCAGACCTTCAGGGGAGACTCGCTTCTCCCAGCTCCTGGGTCTCCTTCCCTGAAGAAAAGCAGGAAACATCCTATGAAAACGCCAGTGAGGCTGGGTACAGTGTCTTATACCTGTAATCCCAGCACTTTGGGAGGCCAAGGCAGGAGGATTGCTTGAGGTCAGGAGTTCAAGACCAGCCTGGCAAACATGGTAAAACCCCATCTCTACTAAAAATATAAAACTGGCCAGGCACGGTGGCTCACACCTGTAATCCCAGCACTTTGGGAGGAGGCACGGTGGCTCACACCTGTAATCCCAGCACTTTGGGAGGCTGAGGCGGGCTGATCACCTGAGGTCAGGAGTTCAAGACCAGCCTGACCAACAATGGAGAAACCCCATCTCTACTAAAAATACAAAAAATTAGCCAGGCATGGTAGCACATGCCTGTAATCCCAGCTACTCGGGAGGCTGAGGCAGGAGAACCTGAACCTGGGAGGCAGAGGTTGCAGTGAGCCAAGATTGCACCATTGCACTCCATCATGGGCAACAAGAGCGAAACTCCGTCTTAAAAAAAAAACAAACAAACAGCTGGAGTGGTGGCGCACACCTGTAATCCCAGCTACTCAGGAGGCAGAAGATAACTTGAACCCAGGAGGCAGAAGTTGCAGTGAGGCAAGATCATGCCACTGCACTCCAGCCTGGGCAACAGAGCAAGACTCTGTCAAAAAAAAAAAAAAAAAAAGAAAGAAAGAAAGAAAACGCCAGTGAGCAGGCAAGGCTACAATGAAGATCCAGAAGTCTCCTGAGGGTGGAGTTTCCTCACTGAGTCAGGTGGCCTGGATGCTGTGCCCAGTCCTTACAGCTGTGTGAGCCCTAGTGCCCAGGTTAGGTCACTGGACCTCAGTGAACGGAGCCTGAATGCTGGCAGTTGGGCAAGCAGGGGTCACACCGTGTTCACCAGCCCAAGCTTAAGGAACAACCCCAAGCTTAAGGAAACAGCTCAGATGCATAAGGAGAGAGAGACAGAGAGAGAGAGAGAGAGAGAGATCAGATCCAACCTGGATTTCAGTGTATATTAGGGAGGGAATCACCAAATCTGCTCAAACAAGGATGATGACAGAGAATCCCTACCTTTAGACTTAGTCATTGACTAAAACATTTACTGAGAACTGGCTGTGAGCAAGTGCAAGGCCCTGGGTTGGAGCCTTACATCAATCTTCCGAGCAGATAAGGAAGAAGGCATACCACTATGGTGTGGTGAGGGTGGGCTTCAAACTTAAGGCTGACTCTGGAGACTGTTCATTCCAGTGAGCAATGCTGCCTCCAGAAACCTCCCATGCATCCAAATGAGATGGGACCACACCCCTACTTGGATGTCAGTATGCAAGGGTACAACCTTCAATCTCCTGCCTCTACAAATCTCTTGCATCTACCAGGCTCTAAGATGGGGAGCAGTTACAAGTGAGAGGCCGATGATGCTGTGTCTAGAAGGCAAGAGGCTGACTGCCTGGAGAGCCAGAGAGGGGCTCAGACACAGAGTGGAGTCCATGGTCATGGCAGTCCACTAGGCCTCAGAGACAGCATCAGGACAGGCCTCCAGAGAGCTGCCCCCCAGGCTCCGTGGCACTGTAAGGTACGCAGGTGCTCAGGTGGTGTCTAGGACATTTACTTGAATATAAGTGACCTGGCAGCCTCATGCCAGAACACTTCTAAGCCCAGTAAAGAAAAACACAGGTCCCTACTAAGGGTGACAGCTATGGGCCAGGAGATGATGGGTTCCCTTTTCTTGCCAGCCTTACAGAGAGATCTTTGAGTTCTTCATAGAGGACTTCAAAACGTACAAGCCATTACTATCCTCCATCAAGAATGCCTATGAGAGGATGCTGGGTAAGAATGCACCTCCTGCCAGGCCCAGTGGATCATGCCTGTAATCCTAGCACTTTGGGAGGCCAAGGCAGGTGGATCACTTGAGGTCAGGAGTTTGAGACCAGCCTGGCCAACATGGTGAAATCCCGTCTCTCTACTAAAAACACAAAAAAAAATTAGCCACGGGTGGTGGCACACACCTGTAATCCCAGCTACTTGGAAGGGTAAGGCAGGAGAATTGCTTGAACTGGGAGGTGGAAGTTGCAGTGAGTGGAGATCACGCCACTGCACTCCAGCCTGGGCGAAAGAGCAAGACTCCATCTCAAAAATAAAAAATAAAAAAGAATGAAGCTCCCCTCCTGGGCCCAGCTGGAAAAGGTAGAGAAGATCCTATTTGACCTTCTGGGGCTCCACAGCAGGGCTGGGGCAGCTACCAACTGGGCCTTGAGGTCACCAAGCCCCTTCAGCCATTCTGCACAGACTGTTCTGTGATAGGGCAGCCCAGGCACCTGACCACCCCTGTCCTTGAAAAGCACAGTGGGGCAGTCCCTGTTGAAAATGGAGTGAAACCCAGGAGAGAGCGAGCACCCCTAGAAGTCAGCAGGCTCCTCTGCCAGGCTCAGGAGGTGCAGGGCATGGTGCAGCTGCAGGACTTAAGGCTGTAGGGGAAAGGACAGAGGAGAGACCCTGGTCCTCATCTGAACTTTGCCCTTGGTTTAAAATCAAGTGCAGGCCAGGCGTGGTGGCTCACGCCTGTAATCCTAGCAATTTGTGAGGCCAAGGCGAGCGGATCACGAGGTCAAGAGATTGAGACCATCTTGGGCAACATGGGAAAACCCCGTCTCTACAAAAAATACAAAAATTAGCTGGGTGTGGTGGCGTGCGCCTATAGTCCCAGCTACTCAAGAGGCTGAGGCAAGAGAATCGCTTGAACCCAGTAGGCGGAGGTTGCAGTGAGCCAAGATCACACCACTGCACTCCAGCCTGGCGATAGAATGAGACTCCATTTCAAAAAAAAAAAAAAGGAAAATAAAATGAAGTGCAGGAAGGCCCGAAGCAAGGACCATGCTTTGAACAAGGCATGCAAAGATTCCTGGAGTTTGCAAGCGACATAGCCACTCACCCATGACCTTAGGGTCTGTGTCTTCTGGCTATTTATTCTCCATGGCCCCAAAGCAGCTCTCCCTTCTATCTCTGCTTAGCCCACCAAAGGGAGACGATTCGGGCTCTGGAGCCCCTGAAGGCCAAGCTTGTCACTGTGAATGAGGAATACAACGAGAAGATCCTGGCCATGAGGGCTGAGGAGAGACAGGAAATCTCCCTGCTCAAGAAAGAGAAGATGAATTTGCTAAAACTCATTGACAGAAAGAATGAGGAGAAGATCTCATTGCAGAGTCAGGTGAATAGAAGTGGTATGATGACCAAGTCCCTGAATTCCTGCCAACCCCACCATGAGGGTGACCCCTACCCTACTCTGCCTTTCTACAGTGAATGACACACTGAGCCACTAACTTCCCCCAGAGCCTTGCTAACTCCACCCTCTGCCCTGTTGCTTGGCTCAGAACTTTCCCCGTAGGGGGAAGCACTGGCACCTTGCAGAATTCTCAGAAATGGCCAATCTCCTTCTTCCTTCACCTTTCCTGTTCGCAGGCCCTGATGGGGCCACCCAGCACCCAGCCTACTCCCTGGGGTGGCCAGCTGCATACAGGGGTCCAGGGGCAGCCCCTGACCACATTAGCTACCTTCTCCACAGGTGACCAAACTGAGGAAGAACTTGGCTGAGGAGTACCTGCACTACCTCAGTGAGCGAGATGCCCGCAAGATCCTCATTGCAGACCTGAATGAGCTGCGGTACCAGCGGGAGGACATGTCATTAGCCCAGTCCCCAGGTAAGCATGAGTCAGGTTTCTCTCTTCCCTGAGATGCTGGAGGAGTCTGGTCTCACCCCTAAGCCCCATTCATTCAACATTCCTAAGACCTGCTCATTCCATAACCATTCAGGGGGAGATGTCCCTGCCTCCCTCAGGGCTGTGGATCTTGCCAGCTAAACTGAGAATTATAGGAACACAGTTGGTAGCTGAGACAGCCTAGGCTTCTGGTGGGCTGGACAAGCCTGGTACTCCATTTCCTGGGTTTCTAGACTTTAGCCTGAAACCCTAGGCTGGTAGCGCTGTAGGCAAGACCCAGGGAACCCCAAGCAGGGAGGGCAGAGGGCTTCAGGCAACCTCTGAGAGATACTATAACCCAGCCCCGGGGCTACCAGCCCTAGAGCTAGGGTGACATGGGCTGTTGGACCTCCTCCCCTGGCAGGTATCTGGGGGGAGGATCCAGTGAAGTTAACCCTGGCTCTGAAGATGACTCGGCAAGACCTGACCCGCACGCAGATGGAACTCAACACCATGAAGGCCAACTTTGGAGACGTGGTCCCCAGGAGGGACTTTGAAATGCAGGAGAAGACCAATAAGGATCTTCAGGAGCAGGTGCTGGTGGGCAGGTGGGGGCCAGGAGGGTAGCACAGGGGCTTGCAGGTGGGAGGCCAGGGCCAATGTCCTTGCCCACAGCTGGACAGCCTGAGAGCCAGCTATGAGGAGGTCTGCAAGGAACACGAGATCCTGATGCAGCTGCACATGAGCACGCTGAAGGAGCGGGACCAGTTCTTCTCCGAGCTGCAGGAGATCCAGCGCACTTCCACGCCGCGGCCTGACTGGAGCAAGTGCGAAGGTGAGGGCGGCCGGCAGGGTCCCGGCTCCTGCTCACGTGCAGGCCTGGATTCTAGCTCCCTCTTCCCACCTGCAGATGTGGTGACCGGGGGCCCAGAGCGCTGGAAGATGCTGGCCGAGGGCAAGAACAGTGACCAGCTGGTGGATGTGCTCCTGGAAGAGATTGGCTCGGGGCTGCTGCGGGAGAAAGACTTCTTCCCTGGTCTGGTAGGGGAGGCCCCAGGAGAAGGGCTTGGGCCAGTCAGAACAGCCATGCGTTGCTGCTGAGATGAACTTTGGGGAACCATCTTGGACTCTTCCCTGTTTTGGGGTGGGGCCACAGATGGGTACAGAGATGAGCTGACACCCTCCCTCCTAGGGCTACGGGGAAGCCATCCCTGCTTTTCTTCGGTTTGATGGCCTCGTGGAGAACAAGAAGCCAAGCAGGAAGGAGGTGATCAACCTCCTCAAGGATGCCTGGAAGGAACGTCTTGCAGAGGAGCAGGTCAGATCTCACTAGCCACTCTGGCCCAGCATGGTCTTCAGATCTAGAGTCCTCTGCAGGTCCAGAGGTGCCAGGGAGGAGGGTCAACCAACCCTAAGGCAGGCTGACCGAGCATTTCCCTGATCCCACAGAAAGAGACATTCCCAGATTTCTTCTTCAATTTCCTGGAGCATCGCTTTGGGCCCAATGATGCCATAGCCTGGGCTTACACTGTTTTTGAAAATATCAAGCTCTTTCATTCCAACGAGGTTATGAGTCAGTTCTATGCAGTCTTGATGGGAAAGGTGAGCTGGGGCCTATTCCCCTTGCGGAGATGGAGAGGGGTCTTTGTCTGCCCCCACCACTCCAGGGAACTTTGAGTGAGTAATGCTTCTCTCCTTACAGTGGAGTGAGAATGTATATATCACCCAGAAGGAGACAGTAGCCCAGCTGCTGAAGGAGATGACAAATGCCGACAGTCAGAATGAGGGGCTACTAACCATGGAACAGTTCAGGTGAGAGGCTGGTCCAGGCCACCCCCAACTCCTACCCAACTATTCCTGCATCTGCAGGGAAAAGGGGCACCTGGTGGGAAGGGCTACATCCTCGGAACTCACTCTCTTTTGAGCACTAGGGAGAGGCATGGGCAGGCCTCAGCAGGTCCCTGTTGGCCGTCATGTCTCCCCCATAGCACTATCCTCAAGAGTACCTTCCCTCTCAAGACAGAAGAGCAAATCCAGGAGCTGATGGAGGCAGGGGGCTGGCATCCCAGCAGCAGCAATGCAGACTTGCTCAACTACCGCTCACTGTTTATGGAGGTGGGTGTGTGGGTCCAGGGGACTGGTCTGGCCCCTGCCCTAGCCTTGGCTGGACGCAAGCCAATGTGCCCTCCCCCTGACTTGTGGCCCCTCCCAGGACGAGGAGGGCCAGAGTGAGCCCTTTGTGCAAAAGCTCTGGGAACAATACATGAATGAGAAGGACGAGTATTTACAGCAGCTAAAGCAGGAGCTGTGCATAGAACTGTGAGTGACCCTCATCCATAGATGAGTCCCACAGGCTGGGCACCTCAAGCCCCTGGGTCTCCCTGTGCACTGCGCACCATCCACTGCTCAAGCCCAGCAGAGAGGAGGGCACCTGGCCAGGTGTGGTGGCTCACGCCTGTAATGCCAGCACTCTGGGAGGCCAAGGTGGGCAGATCACCTGAGGTCAGGAGTTCAAGACCACCCTGGCCAACATGGCAAAACCTCCTCTCTACTAAAAACACAAAAATTAGCTGGGTGTGGTGGTGCACACCTATAATCCCAGCTACTCGGGAGGCTGAGGCAGGAGAACTGCTCCAACCCAGGAGGCAGAGGTTGCAGTGAGCCAAGACTGAGCCATTGCACTCCACCCTGGGCGACAGAGTGAGACTCCATCTTAAGAAAAAAAAAAAAGAGAGAGAGGAGGGCACCTGAGAGTCTGGGGCACAGAAAGGAAGGGTCAGAACCTCTCACTTTCTTTTCCTGTGGGGCAGCCATGAGGAGGTGACTCTGCCCAAGCTGCGAGGGGCCCTGATGAGCATCGACCCCAGCCTGGACAAGCAGACTGTGAACACTTACATAAGCCAGGCCTTCCAGCTCCGTGAGTCACAACTGCCAGAGGAGGGTGACGAGAAGGAAGAGGGCATTGTGGAAATCCTCCAGACTGCCCTGGAGCGGCTTCAGGTGATTGATATCAGGCGTGTGGGGCCTCGAGAGCCAGAGCCTGCAAGCTAGGACCCTGCAGGCAGCCTTTGTACTCCAGTCCTGCTAAGCCCGGGCTTTTAGTATAAAAGTGTTTGTCTGAACCCACTGCATTCTCCAGGCTGTGCTGGGGAGTTGTGGGAAGGGGGATCAGTCCCTGCCTCGCTGGCCCTCGGACATGCACCAAAATGCAGAATATTCTGTGTATGACACTTTATTGATGCTAGGGGGTAGGGAGGAGACCTGGAGAAATATGTGGTGCCAAGGGGCCCCAGGTGGGGACAGGGAAAGTGGAGAGGCCCAGCCACTACTGCGCAGGGAAGACAGAGTTGCCACTGGACGCACAGGGAATGAGGAGCTGCCGGTACTCCAGAGGCAGGTACCGCTCCACTAGCACGTGCAGCGAGACTTGGTTGGTGACCAGGCCCTGCCTGCAGTGGAGGAGGAGAAAGCACGGGCAGAATCAGCACCAGCACTCCTCCAGCCAACAACCCCCCCACCTGCCTTCCGCCCTCTCACCGCCGCATCAGCAGCTCGACATCTTCTGGCTTCACAGTCTTGCGGCCAGCATGAGCAGCAAATGCCTCCAGGTCATCACAAACATGCTGGAAATATTTATCTAGGCTGCCAAGAAGGTGGGGATAGAGCAGGCTGAACAGTCTGATCATGACCCAAAGGGTTCCTCTCCCTACACCACGTCCCCAGGACTCACCACTTCTCTACCATCTCAAGAGCCTTCCTCTCCATGGGCATCTTGGCATAGAAGCTAAAGAGTTTGACGTAGTGGCTCAGTCCAGCCTTGTGGGGATCTTGCTGGGGTCTGGGGCCGGTGGTCCCCGGCCTAGGGGGACGCCTGACCAACAGAGGCTCCGCAGGCTCTGAAGATAAGCTAAGGACAGGAGTAGACAGATGGGCTGAACTACTGCCTCAGGAAGCCCCTATTCAAGGGCAACTCTTGCTGGCTCCTGCTGAGGCTGGAGACCATGTGACTCTTGGACAGCCAGGACCAGCTACCCTGACCACCTGCTGAGGGGCAGTCAGGTCAGGGGGCCACACAGAGTCCAGTCTTTGCCTGGGGCTTTGTTCCTCCACAGTCGACTCGACCTCGCAGCTCAGCCTTATTATCTATATTGGTACCTGCTTGGGCCCATGACCCCAGACCTCAGAATGGACAGTCTCTCCCCTCACTCTACGGTTGCCTGTCCTGATTCTGCTAATCCTCCTCCAGGAAGCCTTCTCTGACTACAAACCAACCACATACTTTCCCCTCACCCAGTCTCCTCTAAGCCTTAGAAGCAGGCACCAGGATGGCAGGGGTGCTCTTGGTGAGCTCTCCCCAGCCCAGGTCAGACTGCACTGCTGGGTAATCATCTACATACACATGGGAAGGGGGAAGACCCTGTGTACATGGTGTACCCAATGCCCCCTTCCCAAGAGGCCCAGGAGGAATGGGGTTGTGGGATCTTACACTGCAGCACCAGGCGGTGGGGCTGGCTGATGTCGCCTAGCCTGGAGAGACTCAGGGGTGCTGGAGACCAACTCTGGACTTGCTGCAGAGGAAGAAGGGTGGGGGTCACAGGGCTCCCAGGCCAACCATCTTACCCAGGCTAGCACAGTCACAGTATTTCTGTCCTGTTCCTGGTGGGCCCCACCTAGCTCCAGCCAAGCAGGTGCCTCTCAGGGTCTCCCTTGCCCCCTACCACCACCAGTGTCTGGAAACACAACCCAGGCAACGCCCTTCTGTGTGCTGGGGCCTGAACACAGCTGTCACCAGCCACCCCCTGCACTGGGCCTCTTACCTGCCCTGTCAGAGGCATCCTCATCCCCTGAAGATGCTCCTGGTCCCTCAGCCTCAGCAGTCCCCTGGGATTCCTCTGCTTCTGTCACCTCTGTGTGTCCCTTGGGCTCTTCTGCCCTGCTGGGTCCTTGTGCTCCTGCTGCCTCCATTTCAATCACACTCACACCTTCTTCTTCCATCCTTTTCTCTGCCTCTTCAACTCCATCCTGTAAGGGTTCTACTCCATCTTCTCCAGAGACACCACTGCTAGTGCTCAGGAAATCCAGAGCAAAGGCATCGACCTCCTCTGCCTCTCCTGCCAGAAACTGGGCTGGTTTCTCAGGGCCTGAGTGAAGGGGAGAGAATACAGGCTGGAGATGCAGTAGGCCAAGGCTACATAGCTCAGAGAAGGGTAAAGACAGACCAGCAGACCCAGCCCTGCCCACTGAAGAAAGACAAAGCCAGAGGCAGCAGCAGGACATGGATCTGGAGGCTCCTGGTCCAACATGGACTCTGCCCTTGGATGGAGGAGGCAGCCACAGCCAGGGGTTTCTAGGGGCATACAGGGGCTTGAGGATGGAAAAGCACCATTGTCAACTCTCACCCAAGCTAAGCTTGGCTCCAGGCCACAGGCGCCACATACTCACTGTTGGTCTGCATTCCAGGCCCACTGCTCCATGTCTTGCAACCAGCAGCTGGCTCAGCATCTTCGGCCCCAGTGTGAGGCATGCAGGGCAGGGAGCGATACACGCCGGGGGAGCAGCCAACTGTGGGCTGAGAGAAGGGCTGGGTGTCCTCCAACACAATGTCTGTGGGCAGAGTAGCAACAGGTTCTCAGGCTGTCACCTGGAGATCAGGGGCCAGCTGGCTGTCAGTGTATTCCAGGCCCACCTGCTGCTACTCTTGTGTTGCCAGGGCCTGGACAGTGGGTCCCATAGGTCCACCCTGAGTGGCCTTCAGAAAAAGAAGACGACCTAGCATGCGAGGCCTTATCTCCCACAGCCCTCCTTGCTTACCTTCCTGTTCCTCTGCCTGGCATTCCCAGGCCCCCACAGCTGCCTGCCCACCAGCTGCCCACTCAAAAAACCTCTTCGCTGCTCACTCTGCCCCTTCTGCCCAAACCCTCTTCTTACCCTGGTGAACTTGTTTTCTGCAATGAGGGTCCCAGGCCAGCTTGAATTGGCCAGCTGATCCTGAAACCTGGCCCCTTTCAACAAGTTTTGGCCATCACACCACACCCCTTTCCAACCTCCAGCTCTATAGCTTGAGGATATGGGTCCCTGGGAGATACTGAGGGACCAAGACTGGGCCCCACCAAGGCAAGGGGGCCCTTGTAGAAAGAAAGCAGAAATTCCTTCTAGACCCACTGGCCAGACTCGCTCACTGTCCTTGACTCCACCAAAAGGGGCACAACCTTGATTCAGCAGCACCTGCTATCTGTCATAGCAAGGGAGAGCTTTCCCCAAAGACCAGCAGGGGAAAACCTCAACCTTACTTGGAGGAGCCAAGGAAGTATCTCGCAGATCCTGCAAAAAGGCACCCACATCTACAGCTCGACGGGTGGGAGGTCTGCGGGCCAAGCCAGGCCTCTGCACTGACTGTGGCTGAAGAGGTGTGGCAAAGGTCAGGTTGAGGGAGCTGGTAAGAGGGAGAAGGCACAAAGGTAAGTCAGGTACCTGAGACCTAGTTTGCCCAGAGATCCCCCCATCTACCCTGGGGTTCTCATCTCTTAGAACAGAGCCAACATGCTGTGTGGCTAAAACTGGCAGAGAGTAGTGTGGCCAGATTCCCAGGCAGCACCTCCCTCCCCAAGCCTCTCCACCCACCCCCAGAACAGGAAATACCCAGAACAGCACCTGGTGAGGGATGAGGCATCAGCATTCCTTTGAGGCTCTGTCGGTGACCCGGCAAGAGAATGTAAAAGAAGAAAACCATGATAAATGATTCAGGCCTGTGAGAGCCCTCTCTCAGGCCTCCTCAGTCTCTGCAGAAGACAGGAGGGAGAGGGTAGCAAAAGTGGTCCAGGGCCTTACCTTGGGAGAGAGGCAACCCCTGGTCCACTCCCTGCTGAAACACCGACAGTCTCAGCCTCTGTTTCCTCCTGCCAGGGACCAGCAGACCTGGAGCCGGGGTCGTTGGGGGCTCAAGCTCAGGAAGTTGTAGCTCCAGGCTATAAGAATGGAGCTTACCTCAGGCAGGCCAGGAAGCCCAATTCTGGCTTTTGCAACCCCCAAGAAACTCCCCGACTAAGCTGCCCATAACATAGTGCAAAGTGGGAGAGTTCTGTGTACCTGCCAAGACTGCTCTCTCGTCTGGAGGGCTGGACCACCTGTGGTGCTGGCACTGGCTTCACTACCGACTTGGGAATCAGGATGGAAGATTCCGGGGCTGCAGAAACACCAAGGAGAGGGTGGGGCTGACAGAACAGGCCACCCTGAATGAAACATACCATAAGGCTGGTGTTGGACTGGTGCCTAACTCTGACCGGCAGGCCAGCGCTCACTCACCAGTTAGTAGGATGTTCTTCAGCAGGGTCCGAGGCGTCTGTTCCTCCACGTGCCCACTGGCCTGAAAATACGCCGATCCGCTAATAGACTATCGGTAAAAGCACCAAGCAACCAGTCTGTCCATTTGCCTTGAGATTTCCTCAAGGTGGGCTCCAGAGCAGAGCTAGACCTCAATCCCCCCTCCCCGATGCAGCCAGGGCCCTTTGGGGTCACTGGGCTGGGTACTCACCCTGGCTCCATGGGAATGCCTTCTGGTTGTCATCTTTGTTTGGCTGCTCAACCTCCTGGAAGAAGCTGTTTCAAGCAGGGCTCTTCTCTGGGCACTGCGTAAAGACCAGCGGCACTGAGAATTACAGTAAGGAGGGATAGAGGATACAGAGACATGCCTTCATCAGGGGTCTTGGTCTGAAGCCTTTTTCCCTCAGGGCTAGGGACCCAGAAACCACTTGCCCCTACCATCACCCCTGTTCCCAGCCCTATGTTGACAGCAGTGTAAACGAAGACCCCTAGGGTATGGGAAGAGAGAGGGAATAATAGTGAACAAGCCAGGAGGGGCTGGGAAAGGCTTCAGAACTTCAGCAGAATCACAAAGGATAAGTAGGGGTTAGCCACACAGACAAGAGGAGCAATTGGAAGAGCATTCATCCCAGACATGAAAATAACAATCCATGAAGGATATTAAAGTATTTTAAAATCTTTTAGCCGGGCATGGTGGCTCATGCCTGTAATCCAAGCACTTTGGGAAGCTGAAGTGGGCAGATCACGAGGTCAGGGGTTCGAGACCAGCTTGACCAACACGGTGAAACCCTGTCTCTACTTAAAAATACAAAAATTAGCCAGGCATTGTGGTGGGCACCTGTAATCCCAGCTACTTGAGAGGCTGGGGCAGGAGAACTGCTTGAACCCAGGAGGTGGAGGTTGCGGTGAGCCGAGAGTGCACCATTGCACTCCAGCATAGCCAACAGAGCGATACTCCGTCTCAAAAAAAAAAAAAAAAAAATAAAGGAATCTTTTTACACCATTGGGCCCGGGGCGGGGGCGCAAGGTGTGGGTGGGGATGGAGAAATGGTTGAACCCTGGTGGTGGTGGTTGGGGTGAGCCGATTGTGCACAATTGCACTCCAGCATAGCCAAAATATCGATACTCCGTCTCAAAAAAAAAAAAAAAAAAAGAAAGAAATCTTTTAACACCTTGGGGCCAGGTGCGGTGGCTCACGCTTTGGGAGGCCGAGGCGGGTGGATCATGAGGTCAGGAGTTCAAGACCAGCCTGGCCAAGATAGTGAAACCCCGTTTCTACTAAAAATACAAAAATTAGCCAGGCATGGTGGCAGGTGCCTGTAATCCCAGCTACTTGGGAAGCTGAGGCAGAGAACTGATTGAACCCAGGAGGTGGAGGTTGCAGTGAGCCAAGATTGGGCCACTGCACTCCAGCCTGGCGACAGAGCAAGACTCTGTCTCAAAAAAAAGAAAGAAAAAGAAAAAGAAAAAAAAATTGGTACCCCAGCTGCCTTAGTCTCTCCATTCCAGTCCCTCTCAAGATTCCAGAGTCACATAAGTGTTCTCAGGGCACAGCTCCCACCTCATGGGTGTAAAAACTATAATGAGCCGGGCGCGGTGGCTCACGCCTGTAATCCCAGCACTTTGGGAGGCCGAGGTGGGCGGATCACGAGGTCAAGAGATCGAGACCATCCTGGCCAACATGGTGAAACCCCGTCTCTACTAAGAATACAAAAAAATTAGCCGGGCATGGTGGCGCGCACCTGTAGTCCCAGCTACTCGGGAGGCTGAGGCAGGAGAATTGTTTGAACCCGGGAGGCAGAGGTTGCAGTGAGCCAAGGTTGCGCCACTGCACTCCAGCCTGGCGCCTGGTGACGGGGTGAGACTCTGTCTCAAAAAAAAAAAAGAAAACACACACACACAAAACTATAATGAATGGCTTCTCATTCCCTATAAAGGAACTGCACTGTCTCAGTCTGGCAGATGTCAACATATGTATCGTCTGCACCATAAGCTCACCACAGCCCTCACCCACCGCCACTCCCACTGAGTCAGGCCAAATTACCTGCTCCTTAGCAAAGCACCTTCCAGTAGCTGCCTCCCAGCTT
This sequence comes from Cacajao melanocephalus, assembly GCA_963573385.1. Lineage (NCBI taxonomy): Eukaryota > Metazoa > Chordata > Mammalia > Primates > Pitheciidae > Cacajao > Cacajao melanocephalus. Next base: position 73,560 of record CAUYLG010068652.1, on the reverse strand, counting down.
CTGCCTAGGCTGTCCTCTAGCTCCTTTCCCATTTCCCAGCTGGGAGCTGCAGGGACAGTAGGACAATGCGCAGGAACAATGGGAACCCTTGGGAGGCAGAAATTCAGGGCAAATGCACACCCTGGCTGGTTTGGGGAAAGTAGCTTAGAGACCACAGCAGAAGGTCAGATTCTGAGCGCCAATCCATCTCCAGAGGCTGGGCCCCAAAGACTCGGGATCAGTCCGGCTCTGTGGTCCCGAGGCCTGGCTGCCTGGAGCTCCGGGGGCGAGGGCACAGCCGGCTAGAGCAATAGAGCTAGTTTTCAGAGTCCCGGGCCCCCCTCCTCTCTGAGACTCAGTTTCTCTCTTCGAATAGAGTTGGCGCTGGGTCCCACCCAGACTCCACTCCCCAGTCCCTCTAGCTGCTCAAGTACTCGGGCCGCCCCCTCACATACCCAGCCCGAGCACTCCGGGGTCGCCGCGGGGTGCGTGGGTCCGCTGTATCCAGCACGCGACGCAGCAGCGTACGCGGCGTAGAGTCGCTGCCAGGGTTGTGCTCAGCCATCGTCTCGGCCCGGGGCTCTCCTAACCGCCCAGTCAGCTGCTACGGCCACCTTCCCGCCGCCACATTTAAGGTAACTATCGCGATGCTGCCGCACTGCCCCACGGGAATTGTAGTTTTCGCCCTATCGCAGCTCCGGGCATGGACAGTGGTTGCAAACTCGGGCTGCTTTGGAGGCAGCCTCTCTGGGGGTAAGCCTCGGTTTATGTAATGCAAGCAGCCCAAGTCTTGGTTTATTCAACTGTAAAACTGAGGTTGATACCCACTTAATAAAGAGCTTGTAATGATTCAAGGAGTTGATGTTTAATTCAGAGTCTAACACACGATAACCCAGGGCATTGGTAACTAGCAATTGATATTATTAAAAGGCTATCTGATTTCCGTCTCTCTCTGAAGATGAAGAGAGATGCTTGGGCTAGAAAAAAAGAATTTTATCCTACATATGATATGGTTAGATTTCCATTTGCAGGCTAAGCAGTGGCTCATGCCTGTAATTCCAATGCTTTAGGACACTGAGGTGGGAGGATCACTTGAGCTCAGGAGTCCCATAGCAGCCTGGGCAACATAGTGAGACACCCTCTGCCCCCGACGCCGTCTGTACAAAAAATTAAATTAGACAGGCATGGTGATGTGCACCTGTAGTCCCAGCTACTCAGGAGGCTGAGAGAGGAGGATCACTTGAGCCCAGGAGTTCAAGACTGCAGTAAGCAGTGATCGCACTTCAGCCTGGGCGACAGAGAGAGATCCTGTCTCAAAAAATAATAAAAGCTTTTTTTTTTTTTTTGACACAGAGTCTGTTGCCCAGGCTGGAGTGTAGTGGCGCGATCTGGGCTCACTGCAACCTTCCCCTCCTGGGTTCAAGCGATTCTCCTGCCTCAGCCTCCTGAGTAGCTGAGATTACAGGCCCAGGCCATCACGCCCAGCTAACTTTTTGTATTTTTAGTAGAAACGAGGTTTTGCCATGTTGGTCAGCCTGGTCTAGAACTCCTGGCCTTGTGATCTGCCCGCCTCAGCCTCTCAAAGTGCTAGGATTACCCGGCCATGCAAATCTTTGAAAAATGCTTTTATTGCCAGGCGTGGTAGCTCATGCCTGTAATCTCAGCACTTTGGTAGTGTGAGGCGGGCAGATCACTTGAAGTCAGGAGTTCAAGACCAGTCTGGCCAACATGGTAAAACCCAGTCTCTACCCAAAACACAAAAATTAACTGGGTGTGGTGGCACACAACTGTAATGCCAGCTACTCTGGAAGCTGAAGCAGGAGAATCGCTTGAACCCTGGGAGGAAGAGGTTGAAGAGCTCAGATCGAACCACTATACTCTAGCCTGGGCAACAGAGCAAGACTCCAACTCAAAGAACAAAAAATTAAGCAAAGAAAATATTAGATTCTTGCTGTTTAAAATAAGAGAGCTATAGAAAAAAAGCATATAAATATTCCTTGTCATTTAGATCTGATCTCTGTGTTATCTGACTTAATTTGCTAGCCTTTTGCAGAATATTTCCATGCTTACTACCGAAATGCAGTTTTAAATTATTTATTCATTTACTAGTAAAACCTTAAACTACTGAATAATATGGAAAAAAACAAACATCTTTTTTTTTTTCTTTTGGAGACAGGATCTCGCTCTGTCACTCAGGCTGGAGTGCAATGGTGGGATCACGGCTCACTGCAGATCTCAACCTTCTGTACTCTAGCCATCTTCCCACCTCAGCCTCCTGAGTAGCTGGGACTACCAGAGTGAGCCATCATGCCTGGGTAATTTTTGTATTTTTTGTACAGATGGGGAATTCGCCATGTTGCCCAGGCTGGTCAAACATGTTTCAAAAAAGTTTCAAAATGAGCTTCAGTCTTTGTACAGAAGTATTCTGTTTATTCACATAATTAAACATTATAATTACTTGTTTAAAAAAAATCCTGGGATGAAGTGAGGTAGGGAGGAGTGAAAGAGAATGGCAAGGGCTAGACTAATGTGGGGTCTTGCAGGCTCTGAGAAAGAGTCTGGACATTATTCTAAATGGAATAGGAAGCCACTGGAAGGATTTAAGCAGAGGTATGACATCATCAGATCTTCTTTGGCAGCCATGTGAAGAACAGATTGCAGGAGAGGCAAGATTGGAAGCAGGGAGACATGTGATAAGGTTCTTGCCTTTCTCCATGGGTGATTAAGACAGAGAGTGAGCTGGGCAGTGGAGGTGGGGAGAAAGACATACATTCCAGATATGCTTTGAGTAAGAAGATTAACTGTAGATGACAGGTGATTTTATGTACTCGAAATTAGAGTTTTATTGCATCATTTTCAATGTTCTGTGCATAAAGAAATTATATAAACATTGCACTGGTACATGAGCAAGAAAAAAAAAAAGGAAAAAGAAAAAACTTGACTGCTCACCATTTTTGGTGAGCAAGGTGAATCCTGAGACAGGTAGAGTTTGAACCATAACAGTTACAATGATTTTCTGCTGAATTTTATCTCTACTGCACACATTTTATAAAAATTTAAACATTGCCAGGCGCAGTGGCTCACGCCTGTAATCCAGGCACTTTGGGAGGCTGAGGTGGGCAGATCACCTGAAGTTGGGAGTTCGAGACCAGCCTGACCAACATGGAGAAACCCTGTTGCTACTAAAAACACAAAAATTACCTGGGTGTCGTGGCATATGCCTGTACTTGGGAGGCTGAGGCAGGAGAATCGCTTGAACCTGAGAGGTGGAGGTTGGGGTGAGCTGAGATTGCGCCACTGCGCTCCGGCCTAAGCAATAAGAGTGAAACTCCGTCTCGAAAAAAAAAAAAAGAAAAAAAAATTTAAACATGTAATATGAGCCAGATGCAGTGGCTCACACCTGTAATCCCAGCACTTTGGGAGGCCAAGGTGGGTGGATCACCTGAGGTCAGGAGTTTGAGACCAGCCTGACTGACATGGTGAAACCCCATCTCTACTAAAAATACAAAAATTAGCTGGATGTGATGGTGGACACCTATAATCCCAGCTACTTGGGAGGCTGAGGCAGGAGAATCGCTTGAACAATTCTTGGGTTGCAGTGAGAAGAGATTGCATCGTTGCACTCCAGCCTGGGCAACAGAGCAAGACATAGTATCAAAAAAAAAAAAAAAATGAATAGACTGAGTGTGGTAGCTTGCGCCTGTAATCTCAGCACTTTAGGAGGCTGAGGCAGGCGGATCACGAGGTCAGGAGTTCGAAACCAGTCTGAACAACATGGTGAAATGAAATCCCATCTCTACTAAAAATACAAAATTTGCTGAGTGTGGTGGTGCCTGCCTGTAATCCCAGCTACTCAGGAGGTTGAGGCAGGAGAATCGCTTGAACTCAGGAATTGGAGGTTACAGTGAGCCGAGATCGCACCACTGCACTCCAGCCTGGGCAACAAGAGCAAAACTGTCTCAAAATAAATAAACAAATAAATAAACAAACGTGTAATATGTGTGTTTATGTTTATACTGTTGTATAAATGATTCACCCAAATGAATGCATATCTTTTACTAGGGCTATGCACACTAGAGAGTGCATTTCTTGATTTGAAGGGGTTCAAGCTGTGGACCTCAGCTTGAACTCCTTCAGCTAAGGAACGGGACTTTCTTCTGTTATAGGTCAGTGAAACCTACACAAATAACCAAGGATCACATTGGGTAGAAACGGAAATGCAAAGGTGTTGTTTTGGGTGCTGGAATTAAGAAAAGTTCTTTTTCTCTATTGCCTTATATTTCTCTTTATTTATTTATTTATTTATTTATTTATTTATTTTAAGACGGGGTTTCACCATGTTGGTCAGGCTGGTCTTGAACTCCTGATCTCAGGTGATCTGCCCACCTCGGCCTCCCAAAGTGCTAGGATTACAGGCGTGAGCCACCTCGCCCAGCCTAATTTTTGTATTTTTATTAGAGACAAGGTTTCACTCAAACTCCTAACCTCAAGTCATCTGCCCACCTCAGCCTCCCAAAGTGCTGGGATTACAGGCCTGAGCCACTGTGCCCGCCCTATTTTTTTTTTTTTGAGACAGTCTTGCTTTGTCACCCAGGCTGGAGTGCAGTGGCATGATCCTGGTTCACTGCAACCTCTGCCTCCCAAGTTCAAGCGATTCTCCCCCCTCAGCCTCCGGAGTAGCTGGGACTACAAGGCACACACCACCATGCCCGGTTAATTTTGTATCTTTAGTAGAGACGGGGTTTTGCCATGTTGGCCAGGCTGGTCTGGAACTCCTGGCCTCAGGTGTTCCACCCTCCTTCGCCTCCTAAAGTGCTGGGATTATAGGTGTGACCCACCATGTCTCTCTCTTTTTTTTTTTTTGAGATGAAGTCTCATTCTGTTACTCAGGCTGGAGTGCAGTGGTGTGCTCTCGGCTCACTGCAACCTCTGCCTCCTGGGTTCAAGGGATTCTCCTGCCTCAGCCTCCTGAGTAGCTGGGATTACAGGCGTGCACCACCATGCCCAGCTGATTTTTATATTTTTAGTAGAGACAGTGTTTCACTATGTTGGCCAGTCTGGTCTCGAACTCCTGACCTCGTGATCCGCCCACCTTGGTCGCCCAAAGTGCTGGGATTACAGGCGCCTGGCCACACCCTGTCTCTAAAAAAAAAAAAAAAAAAAAAAAAGAGAGGCTCTTGCTCTCTAGCCCAGGATGGAGTGCAGTGGCTCACTACAGGCTGGACCTCCTGGGCTCAAGCCATTCTCTCCTACCTCTGCCTCTCTAGTAACTGGAACTGAAGTTACATGCCACCATGCCTGGCTAATTTTTGTTGTTGTTGTTGATGGAGAGTGTGTCTCACTATAGTTCCCAGGCTGGTCTTGAACTCCTGGGCTTAAGTGATCCTCCTGCCTCAGCCTCCTAAAGTGCTGAGATTACAGGCATCACCCACCAAGTATAGCCTTTTTAAAAAAAAAATTTATTATTATTATTTTCGAAACGGAGTCTCACTCTGTCACCCAGGCTAGAGTGCAGTGGCATGATCTCATCTCACATCAATCTCTGCCTCCAGGATTCAACTGATTCTCCTGCCACAGCCTCCTGAGTAGCTAGGATTACATGGTGGCATATGCCACCATGCCCAGCTAAATTTTGTATTTTTAGTAGAGACAGGGTTTCATAGTGTCGGCCAGGTTGGTCTCGAACCCTGACCTCAACTAATCCGTCTGCCTTGGCCTCCCAAAGTGCTGGGATTACAGGCCTGAGCCACATAGCATTGCCTATTTTGTTTTTATGTCAAATACTGCAATTAGAAATAATATGTATTAGGTTTCCATTTCCTGCCTGTGATCTGCTATCAGGAGAGAAAAAATGAGGAGTGAGAGTTAGGTGAAACGGTAAGGCAGGACAAGAAAAATTGGAAGGAGACAGAGATCATGTCTTTTGCGGGAATATGGGTGGGGCTGGAGGCCATTATCCTTAACAAACTAATGCAGGAACAGAAAACAAAATACTGCATATTCTCACTTATACGTGTCAGTTAAATGATGAGAACTCATAAACACAAAGAAGGGATCAACAGATACTGGGGTCTACTGGAGAGAAGCAGGTGGGAGGAGGGAGAGAAGCAGAAAAGGTAACTATTTGGTACTGGGCTTAATACCTGAGTGATGAAATAATCTGTACAACATATTGCGGTGACACGAGTACCCCTGTACCTAAAATAAAAGTTAAAAAAAAAATTGGGAGAAGGGAGAACTCGGCAAAGGAGGGCTAGTTTGCAGGTAATTCCCCTGGAAAACTGCCGGGCCCCTCCCGGCTTTCCACAACCTTTCTTGTTCTTTAAAACATTCTCCCCCAAAGAAGTCGAGGTAGCGGGGAGGTGTCTTGTTACAATGCAAATCCTTTCGCGTAAAATCCTTTAACGGCTTTCAGTGTCCTGCAGAATAAAACCCTAAATCCTTAACTTGTCCCAGTTTGGTATTTTCCTACGCTTGGTCTACCAGGGCCACCGCTTCCAGGCTCTTTAATGGCGGAGCGTAGCTCTTTTCTGCCATGTGGCCTTAGACTGGTTCCCGGGACAAGAACCGGCTACTTCTCTCTACCCAAGCTTTCGGTCGTTTTTAATTCCTGACCCCCCGCTCCCATATTTCTCTGCTCTCCTGTTCATTCCTTTGGAGCGTTTACTTTCTGTGATCCACTTGCGTGCATTCACATCTGTTATACAGAAGACAGACCCTCATCCTTCTATGTAGTTGGGCTCCAAGAGAGGAGCCCAGTCAGTCTGGCTCTCGGAAACTCCCCGCACTGTGTCAGCCACATAGTAGGCGTCTATTGGTGACTTTGTTTAGGTGAGTAAGTGAGTAAACACAGGCAGCAGCTGAATCAGGAGAGAGTCCCCAACGCAAAGAAAAGAGCTCCTGAGACCTTTCGGGGCGCCGAGGCCCAGGTTTCCTCTTCCTCTGCTGCAGTAATGCGGTCGACTCAAAAGGCGCTCAGGGCTGGGGGGCTGTTGCTGGCAAACAGCACAACCTCGCCCGAATTCTGGTCCGCAGTAACTCGACCTCTCCCTTAGGCGGCGCTCCAGACCGCAGTTACAGAGTTCAGCGCGAGGCATCACGGGATTGGTAGTCTCCGTGGGCATATACCCACGGCGCTTGCGCACTAGCGAGGCGCCTACTGCCTCGCTCCACGCCCCTATCAGGATTCAGGTCCTTGTAAGGAGCAGTCCAGGCGACAGCGTTCCAACCTAATACGCTTCTCTCGCCCGGGACAAGCCGAGTTGAGGAAATAATCTGCTCTTCTGAGGCTATCGCAGTGTGCTGAAAGGCAGCCGGAATCCACATACCCCCGCCCCGGAAGTGAGCGGCTCCTGGCGCGGTGCATTGTGGGGGGCGTAGTCTCTTTCTCAGGCGGTCCTTCGCGGCGTCCCCGGGGCCGACTCCCGAGCGCAGGCGAGGAGCCAGGCAGGCGGCGCGGCGCGGGCCGGCAGGAAGCGTATTCTGGGCACGGGGCGCCGGGCGGGCCGGCTGCGTCGAGCGGCAGTGGTGGAATAATACCTAAAGCCTCACGCGGCGCCGCCCGTCGAGGGGCGGGCGGCGGCGGAGCCACTGAGCCGTCGAAGGGCGCAGGAGGCCGGTGGGCCGGGCCGGGCCTCGCGGCGCAGCCATGCCTGGCTTTACGTGCTGCGTGCCAGGCTGCTACAACAACTCGCACCGGGACAAGGCGCTGCACTTCTACACGTTTCCAAAGGACGCTGAGTTGCGGCGCCTCTGGCTCAAGAACGTGTCGCGTGCCGGCGTCAGTGGGTGCTTCTCCACCTTCCAGCCCACCACAGGCCACCGTCTCTGCAGCGTTCACTTCCAGGGCGGCCGCAAGACCTACACGGTACGCGTCCCCACCATCTTCCCGCTGCGCGGCGTCAATGAGCGCAAAGTAGCGCGCAGACCCGCTGGGGCCGCGGCCGCCCGCCGCAGGCAGCAGCAGCAGCAGCAGCAGCAGCAGCAGCAGCAGCAACAGCAGCAGCAACAGCAGCAGCAGCAGCAGCAGCAGTCGTCACCCTCTGCGTCCACTGCCCAGTCTGCCCAGCTGCAGCCGAACCTGGTGTCTGCTTCCGCAGCCGTGCTTCTCACCCTCCAGGCCGCTGTGGACAGCAGTCAGGCTCCGGGATCCGTGCCGCCGGCGCCCATCACTCCCACTGGAGAAGACGTGAAGCCCATCGACCTTACAGTGCAAGTGGAGTTTGCAGCCGCAGAGGGCGCAGCCGCTGCGGCCGCCGCCTCAGAGCTACAGGCTGCTACTGCAGGGCTGGAGGCTGCCGAATGCCCTATAGGCCCCCAGTTGGTGGTGGTAGGGGAAGAGGGCTTCCCTGATACTGGCTCCGACCATTCGTACTCCTTGTCGTCAGGCACCACGGAGGAGGAGCTCCTGCGCAAGCTGAATGAGCAGCGGGACATCCTGGCGCTGATGGAAGTGAAGATGAAAGAGATGAAAGGCAACATTCGCCACTTGCGTCTCACCGAGGCCAAGCTGCGCGAAGAACTGCGCGAGAAGGATCGGCTGCTTGCCATGGCTGTCATCCGCAAGAAGCATGGAATGTGAACTGGTGCCCTGGCGGCCTGCTGGACTCTCAGACCCCATCCAGCCCAGAGGACCGCAGGCCACTGTTGAACTCCTCTATACTCCTGGGTCGACAGTACTGAGGCTTAAGGCAACTGGACTATCTTGCTGGTGACCTGGCACCCTCAGTTGTTTCCTCCTGAAGTGGAAGCTGGGGCCTTAGACTCTACCCTTGTGACACCAGCAATTATGACTTTGTCTACCCTTTGTTCTCAGTTATTGTTGAAGATTCTGGTTAAGCAGAGGCTTCAAAACCACTGAACTTGAAACTTACCCTCTAGGGATGCAGGTGGGATGTCCAGGGACTATGGGTTTGGGAAAACCATACTTTAAGGTTGGTCAGCAATCAGACAACTCTAATGTGTGTAGTGATAAGAGATTCAAGTAACGTCACTTCTCCTTTTCATGCTTTTCCTTCCCAGGTAGAGCCTGTGATTCTGATGGGGACGGGTAAATCTGTGCCTCTGCCTCCTAGGACTTCTTTCCCCAGGAGGCCATTTACAAGGGGATCTGGGTGACCTGCTGATGGAGGTCCAGCTTGCCAGGGATTTAGGTTTATCCTGTTTTGTTTGCTACTGGTTACAAATTCTATTTTCTGTACAATTAGTCAGACTAAAGTTTTCACTGTGTTTGTTTGGCAAAACAAATTAAACAAAAAGTAAGGTTTTTATTTGGGTCTCGCCATTTTATTTTTACAAAAACATAGCTAAATGTCCTTGAAGCGTGGAGAAATAGGCCTCAGCCTATTTCAAAGACCAGGCAGACCCTGAAGTAGAGATGCTTCAATGACCAGGTTTTTCCAAAAAATGGGTCTTAAGCACATGGATTCTGGCCTTATAAAATCTTCAAGAGTTCCTGGCTCAGCTCACCCTAAAGTGTTTGGAAACTGCACCAAATGGGCCCAGTTTGTCCATGGGTTATTCTCCCTGTGTCCTTTCAACAAGATGGAGCAACTGGCAACTAAGCTATATTGTGACTGTTCACCTCTGAGGGTTTTGAATTCTCAGCTGGGATTGAATTTGCTCACCGTGACATCCCTTAGGTTTAGCACAGCCTTTGGTACGCATGTGCATGCAGTTACTCTGTGAACCAGTGAGACCACAGCTGGAGCTAGCCAGGGCTGCTTCAGGCACAAGGAATCTTGTATAGATACCTTGGCCTTGGTACATCTTCAGTGTGACACATCTGTATCCACAGATGGCATTAAGGAGTTCAGAGGTGTGATCCCTTGACTCATTTTCTTTTAGATTGGATATTGAAGGGGCAAGGATGACATTTTTTTGTCTATAGCTCCAAGTAATTCAGCTCAAAGTCAATGTCTAAAAGTGAATGCCTTTAAATGTGGGTAGCGGGGCACAAATGGAGACTTCTGAGCCCATAAAGTAGGACTCCCTTCTCTTTGTTACTTAGGACAAAGCCATCTGCCTGGGGACTTGCCTGTGGGAATGTGCTGGGATGTTGCTAAAACTCAAGTCTCTGTTTTCATTCTAGTCCCTTAGCACTGAGTTGGGAAACAAGTCTGGTGGGGAAGCAGGGGTGAAACATAGGTTGTATGGGTACCTGGTTGGGGGATGGACTGGATCTCTGCCTTCCTCGGGTTAGCTCTGGCTGCTAATCAGGTGGTGGAAGCACAGCAGTGCCTTTTGTTGCCCCTATCGGGCCACTCTCACATCTTCCTGGTTTCCTTCCATGGACCGAGGCCTTTTCCAGGCTCCAGCCATGCTCTTCAGTGTATCCTTAAACTCCTGTTTATTGAAGGGACTTCCGGTCTTTTTCCACTGGCTCTCTTGAGCCTCTCAGCAGTACTCCCTGGACCCTTCCTGGTGTCTGGAGGTTATGGGCACTGGCTTCTTAGGGAGAAGACAGTTCACAGAGCATGGTGGATCCCAGATGCAGATGTACAAGCGAGGCAATGCAGAGTTCTCACTAGCTGAGTAGTGAGCATCTAGTCAGGCAAAATGTAGTGTTGCCAGACCTGAGATTTAAAAAACAAGCGTGGTCCGGTCTTACCAGCCATCCCTTGGAGGGGTGGCCCGGAGGTGGGTAAAGGTGCAAAACTCTTCTGGAAGTAGAGGAGTACTGAGAGATCTCCAGCCAGGAGGGAAGGCTAGGAGTTGCCTGGAGAGGCCTTGTAGCCATTTCCGTTACCTGTGATACCCCAGGTTGGCTGCAGATCTCTGCCAAGCACAGGCCTGACCTAGAGACTGGCCTTACCGCAAATGTTTGTGTTACCAAGGAAACGATGAAATGGGCGTTGAAAGGAAAGGGCAATGGGTAGGAAGAGAACTATTTACAATCTGGTCACTTAAATCACAGGAAAACTTTGGGTAAGTCAGTTATTTCTCTTTATTAATAAAAATGAAACACTTAGCTGGTCTGCCTGCTGCAAAAAAACTTTACAGAATGTTTTGGGGACCCCTGACTGTAGAAGTTTGAGAGTAACCTTTTCTCCAGCCAAGCACCACCTGAGGGACATCTGAGTCTTCGGTCCAAGAACAGCCTAGCCTGCTCGAAACCAGCTTTGGACCGACTGGCGCAGGGGCACGCACACGAATGTTGGGACTGCAGGAGCTAGGGGTTCCGCCCGAGCTGGTTAAGGCCGCACAACTCCGAAGAGCAGAAGCGGTAGCCATAGCCCCAAAGGGTGGGGGTTTCGTGAGCGGAAACGGCCCAGGGGCCCAGGGAGGGGCAGCTGGGCCAGCTTGGGGCCGGGCCGGGCCGGGCCGGGCTCCCACGGAGGCGGGGCCAACACCCACCCCGGTGCACAGCTTAGGCGGGGCCGAGCCAGCTGAGACCAGGCGACAACTGAGCCCTGACCCTAGCCTGCCGCCAACCTCCAGTGTTCCAGAGGCTTCGCTAGACCACAATTCTCAGGGGCTTGCCCCGGCAGCCTCCCTCCCTGGCTTAGCCTCACCTCCCGCGCTGAGGGCCGTGTCTGGGCCTCCGCGCATGGCACACCGGGAATTGTAGTTTTCTTTCGGCGCGCTCATGCCGGAAAAGGGGCGCGGTGGGACTGCGTCTCCCAGAGTGCAGCGGGGCGGGCGAGGGAAGGCAGGGGGGAAGGGACAGTCGGTCGCAGACCGCGCTGGGTTGCCGCCGCTGCCGCTGCCGCCATCGTGCCAGCCCCTCGGGTGAGTGTCGGGGCCAGCACGCCGGGGCGGGGGCTGGGCCGCAGGAGCCGCTCTCAGGGCTGCTGGGAGGCTCAGCTGAGAGTCCCCGGGCGGCCCCTCCTCTCCCCCCGCGGCGGCCCGAAGCCGCGCGGGGCCCGGGCCATGTGTCGCGCGCGGCTCCGCCTCCCGCCGGTCCTGTGAGGCGGCGGCCGGGGGGAACGCAGAGGGAGCCAGCCAGGCGCCTATCTGGGCGGTACCGTGCGGGTGGCTGGTGCACAGGCTTGCGACAAGGCCGGGCCTTTTTCTCTATTCGGAACCATCCGGATGGGGCCTTAGGGCCCCGCCCCGTCTGGCCTGGCCCGGCCTGCGCGAGCCCGCAAGCTCTGCAGGCTGGCTAGCGGGCAGGTCCCAGCCCCACGTCTTGCTACCCACCTACGAAGGATCCGGGGATGGGCAGCGCCACCCGGCCCGCTCCAGAGTCAGCATGGGTAAGGGCGCCCGCCTGCCGCAGCCGGGGCTTGGGACCCAACCATAGTCCGGCCGGGGTGTAGGTGAACGCCCCCTGCTTGTTTGCCCCTCGGGAGGGTACGAAACCTTACTGCTCCTTCTGTGGAGCCCATACTAGAGTTCTCGCAGGGAGGACAGGGTCAGGGAATATGAGGCGGTAGGGTATTCCACGTGTGACTTTACCCCTGGCTAGTCTTCTTGGAGGATGTGGGCCTGATGGGGTGAGGCGGCCCCTGGCGGGTAGGCCCAGCCGACGCCCTCCCTGTATCAGTGACCAGGCCCAGCGGCAACACAGAATTGCCCCGCAGGAGAGGGTGACTTCGTAAGAATGAGATGATAAGGTGGGACGTAATGCAGGGGGAGGTAGAATTCAGGGCTGAGGTTCTTGAGCCTAGTGCTAAACAAGAACCTGAGCTGGAAGGGGCCTTGGGGTAGGGCACGTAGATTTCAGACTTTGTGGGGCCCTTCCGAAGCCTGTGTGGCAGAACTAGGGCTGGAAGCTGCAGAAAGTCTGGCTTCCCCTCACTTGCATGCTCACTTCCCAGAAGCTGGAGCTGCTTATAAACAGGAACCTGGTTGCTTTATGAAATTGCCCTTAATGATGCCATCAGAGACCCTACCGAGTTCTGAGAGAAGGGTTATCTTTGACCAGAGAGTACTATCCTGACTGCCTTTGTAAAAGCACTTCTGATTGAGAGATGTTAAATTAAGGAACAGTCCAGAGAAGCCCTTGGACTTGAAGGAGAGATGGCATGTAAAACCTAGATTCCTCTGAGCCGCAGTCTTTGTAGAGACTAAAGAAGCAGGTCAGGCCGGGCGCAGTGGCTCATGCCTGTAATCCCAGCACTTTGGGAGGTTGAGGTGGGCTAATCACCTGAGTTCAGGAGTTCGAGACCAGCCTGACTAACATGGTGAAACCCCATCTCTACTAAAAATACAAAAAAAAGACAAGCTGGGCATGGTTGCGGGTGCCTATAATCCCAGCTACTTGGGAGGCTGAGGCAGGAGAAACACTTGAACCTGGGAGGCAGAGGTTGCAGTAAGCTGAGATCGCGCCATTGCACTCCAGCTTGGACAACAGAACAAGACTCTTTCTTTAAAAAAAAAAAAAAAAAAAAAGGCAGCAGCAGCTCAGTCTCTGCAGCCCTGGCCTGAGGGCTGCAGAGTCTGAAATCTACGTGCCCCCCCGCAAGGCCCCTTCCAGCTCAGGTTCTTGGTAGCAAGACGTGGGGCTGGGACCTGCCCGCTGCAGCAAGCAGAATAGCAGGGCTCTTAGAAGGGCTGATTGAGACCCAAGGTGAAGAAAGCCAATGCCCCTGCCTTTTTTTTTCTTCCACCTTCAATATTTCCTCAGGTAATATTTTTCCTGTCAGTTCTTCCAAGTATTCTTGACTTAGAAGTTTTCTTGTATATGAATTGTTCTGCCTAGTTATTCTCCCTGGTCAGGAAGAACAGGCAAGGATGCTGCTCAGATCTCACCAGACCCTGTCTTCTCTCTAGATTTAACTTTCCTAGTCCATATCTTGGCCCATGAGACCATGGAAGTCAGGTTCATCCAGGAGGCTCAGGAGAGGCCCACTTTGCCAGTGGAGCTGGGCAATAAGGAAGGACTACCCACAGGATAATGAGGTGAAATCTAGAACTGAAAGCAGTTATTTCAAGACTCTGTAGATTATCTCAATTGGTACTTTCTAGGACAGATTTCAGGTGAGCTGGCTTACGGCTGTGGCTTAGTTTGCGTATTCATGGCCCTGGGTGGCTTGATCATGAGAGTTTTTTCTTTTTTTACCCTTCTACCCCCATCACTGACAGAGTCTCGCTCTGTCACCCAGGCTGGAGTGCCCATAGTGTGATCTTGGCTCACTGCAACCTCCACCTCCTGGGTTCACACAATTCTCCTGCTTGAGCCTCCCCGGTGGCTGGGACTACAGGCGCACGCCACCATACCCTGCTAATTTTTGTATTTTCAGTAGAGATAGGCTTTCACTATATTGGTCAGGCTGGTTGAACTCCTGACCTCAGGTGATCCACCCACCTCGGCCTTTCAAAGTGCTGGGATTACAGGCCACCATGCCTGGCCTCTTTTTGTTTTTTTGAGACTAGATACTGCTTTGTCTCCCAGGCTGGAGTGCAGTGACTCAGCCATGGCCGACTATAGCCTTGACTTCCTTGGCTCAAGTAATCCTCCCACCTCAGTCTCCCAAGTAGCTGGGACTACAGGTATGCATTCCTATGCCCTGCTAATTTTTTTTTTTTTTTGGTAGTGATAGGATCTCCATATATTGTCCAGGCTGGTCTCAAACTCCTGAGTTCAAGCAATACTCCCACCTCAGCCTTCCAAAGTGCTGGGATTACAGATGTGAACAATTGCCCAGTGATCACAAGGGTTTTCTTCATGGTCAAACAGATACTGTTCCTTCTCCAAGGTTACTCAAGAGTAGGAGGAATTCAGGTCCCTCCCTCTGTCCAACCTCTAGAAGTTCCCTGTAACTTCTTTGTCTGAGGTCAGCTAGCCATTGCTAGGCATACTGATCCTGAGAATTAGTTAACCTTTCTGGAACTTGGCAGGCCATCTAGGTCTCAGATATAAGAGGAGTACCCTGAGGTTCTCCAGGATCTATCTGCATCCCCTAATCATGTAGGGCTGACTTGAAGTGGGAGCTGTCATGCTGTGGTTGGGATATGGCTGCACAAGGACGAGGCAGGATATCAGGATGCCTCAGTTCTCAATTGGCTCAAAATTGTGTCCCTTGACGTATAGGAACCTATCTGCCTATCACTTTTTTTTTTTGAGACAAGTCTTCCTCTGTTTCCCAGGCTGGAATGCAGTGGTGCCATCTTGGCTCACTGCAACCTCCACCTCCTGGGTTCAAGCGATTCTCCTGTTTTAGCCTCCCTAGTAGCTGGGATTATAAGTGCCCACCACCACACCTGGCTAATTTTTGTATTTTTAGTAGAGATGGGGTTTCACTATATTGGCCAGGCTGGTCTTGAACTCCTCAAGTGATCCACTTGCCTTGGCCTCCCGGAGTACTAGGATTACAGGTGTGAGCCACAGGTCCTGGCTGAGCCTATCTCTTCTCTCTGAGCCATGTTTTGCTTTATTCTGCTCTCTTTGCAGTTGGTGGGTTGGGAGGGGAAGGATTACTTGAAAGAGACACAGCACAGGCTGGGTGCTACTCAGAAGGCTGAGGCAGAAGAATTGCTTGAACCCGGGAGGCAGTGGGTGCAGTGAGTCCAGATTGCACCACTGCACTCCAGTGTTGTGACAGAGCCAGACTCCGTCTCAAAAAAAAAAAAAAAATACAGAATTTTCAAATTTCAGAACTAGAAGCCACCTTATATCAAAAATTTTAGGATATAGCACCAGCTCCAAAGCTGGAGTTTACCTGAGGCCAGGAGTTCAAAACCAGCCTTGTCAATGTAGCAAGACCCGTTTCTACAAAAGAAAAAGAAAAAAATAGTGTGGTTGTGGTGTCGTATACCTGTAGTCCTAGTTACTCAAGAGGCTGTAGGAGGTCAAGGTTTCCGTGAGCTATGATCATGCCACTGCACTCTAGCCTGGGGATACTTTAGTGAGACCCTGTCTCCAAAGAAAAGCTAGGATTCCTTTAATGAAACATTAGTATCTTTTTTTTTTTTTTTTTTTTTTTTTTTGCCCCCGCTGAGGGCAAGTGGCACAATCTTGGCTCACTGCAACCTCCAACCCCAGGTTCAAGCAATTCTCCTGCATCAGCCTCCGGAGTGGCTGGGATTATAGGTGCTTGCCACAATACCCAGCTAATTTTTGTATTTTTAGTAGAGATGGGGTTTCGCCATGTTGGCCAGGCTGGTCTCGAATTCCTGACCTCAGGTGATCCACCTGTCTCAGCCTCCCAGAGTGCTGGGATTACAGGCGTGAGCCACCCCGCCCAGGTTTTTTTTTCTGTTTTTTTTTTTTTTTTTTTAAACTTAGGGAGCTTCTGAATGATTAGAGCACCAAAGAGAAAAGGCTTTTAGTGGGCCCATTCTCCCCTCCAGTTCCTGACAGGAACTGCAGAGGGAGATATACTCATGACTGTGAGCTGAGGAAGGTTTGGGGTCCTTTGAGCGAGGTTGTCACCACTCCAAATTGCTGTAGTTGTTCAGTCTAGCTGCTGGTTTCTAGAGCTTGCTGCCTTTGGGTCCCCCAGGGATCTGCTGGCTGTCTTCACAGTACCTGGGAATCTCAACAGCATTTTGTTGTCTGTGACCTTTTTTTTGAGACGGTCTTACTCTGTTGCCCAGGCTGGAATGCAGTGGTGGGATCTCACCTCACTACAATCTCTACCTCTCACATTCAAGCAATTCTCATGCCTCAGCCTCCCAAGTAGCTGGTATTACAGGCACTTGCCACCGCGCCCAGCTAATTTTTGTATTTTTAGTAGCGATGGGGTTTCGCTGTGTCAGCCAGGCCGGTCTCGAGCTGCTGACCTCAGGTGATCCACCCACCTCGGCCTCCCAAAGTGCTGGGATTACAGGCATGAGCCACTGTGCCTGGACTTTTTTTCTTTCTTTTTAAAATTTTTCTTAGGATACATCAGCAGCCTTTTTTTTTTTTTTTTTTTTTTTTAATTTTAATGAGGTAGGGTTTCACTCTGTCACCCAACAATGAGACCTTCTCTAAAATAAATAAAAATAAATAAATAAATAAATAAATAAATAGAAACTAGCCAGGTATGGTGGTGTGTGCCTGTAGTCCTAGCTACTTGAGAGGTGAGGCAGGAGGATCACTGAATCCTTGACCTCCTGGGCTCAAGCAGTCTTCCCACCTCAGCCTCCTGAGTAGCTGGGACTACAGGTGCGCACCATCATGCCCGGCTGATTTTTTTTTTTTTTTTTGAGTTGGAGTCTCACTCTGTCCCCCAGGCTGGAATGCAGTGGCCTGATCTCAGCTCACTGCAACCTCCACCTCCTGGATTCAAGCCATTCTCCTGCCTCAGCTTCCCGAGTACTTGGAACTACAGGCGCTCACCACTACACTTGGCTAATTTTTGTATTTTTGATAGACATGGGGCTTCCCCATATTGGCTAGGCTGGTCTTGAACTTCTGACCTTGTGATCCACTTGCCTCAGCCTCCCAAAGTGCTGGGATTACAGGCGTGAGCCACCACACCTAGCTAATGTTTATATTTTATTTTTTAGTTTTGTGGAGACAAAGTTTCACTATGTTGCCCAGGCTGGTCTTGAACTCCAGTCTCAAGCAATCTTCTCACCTCAGCCTCCCAACGTCCTGAGATTACAGATGTGAGCCACCATGTTTGGCCAAGTTTTACAACTTTTTGTAGAGATGGGATCTCACTGTGTTACCTAGGCTGGTCTCAGAACTCTTGGATTCAGGTGATCCTCCTGCCTCGGCCTCCCAAGAGCTGGGATTCTAGGGAGCAACCACCATGCCTGGCCTGTTGTGTGTGGCCTTCTAATCCCCTGCCTGGAGCATGAGTTTGTGGCTTCTGTCCCTTTCACTGAGACCCTCTTAGAGTCACTTTTATTTAAGTGCCCAATAGTTGTTCCTGGAGTGGTACCCATCAGGGCATCTTCCCGGGTGCCAGACAGGAATTCTCCACAGGGGTGGGAGGTTCAGCAGACCTGGTCAGGGAGGCTCCTTGGATGTTCCTTCAAAAGATGGCTCTTGCCTGGGGACTTACAAAGGGAAACTGGAGCCAGCAGGGACTTTGGAAATTCCGATAGTGTGTGTTTTAGAATCCAATTCAGCCCATTTTCCTCGAGGCCTTCAGGATAGAGGAATAGTCCTTTTGTGGCAAGGGGAGTGAATCCAAAAAGTTTTCCACAGAATGAACATTGAAAGTTGGGGAGGATTTCTTGGCCAGGCATGGACGCTCACGCCTGTAATACCAGCACTTTGGGAGGCCGAGGTGGGTGGATCACCTGAGGTCAGGAGTTTGAGACCAACCTGGCCAACATGGCGAAACCTCTCTACTAAGAGTATAAAAAACTACCCAGGCATGGTGGCAGGTACCTGTAATCCCAGCTACTTGGGAGGCTGAGGCAAGAGAATTGCTTGAACCCGGGAGGTGGAGATTACAGTGAGGGCTGGAGTGCAATGCTGTGATCTCTGCTCACTGCAACCTCTGCCTTCCTGGTTCAAGCAGTTACCCTGCCTCAGCCTCCCAAGTAGCTGGGATTACAGGTGCACGCTAACACTCCCAGCTAATTTTTTTGTATTTTTAGTAGAAACGGGTTTTCACCATGTTGGCTAGACTGGTCTCAAACTCCTGATCTCAGGCGATTTGCCCACCTAGGCCTCCCAAAGTGCTGGAATTACAGGCGTGAGTTACTGCGCCTGGCTGGGCAGGCAGGATTTCTTTCTTTCTTTCTTTCTTTCTTTTTTTTTTTTTTTGAGACAGAGTCTCTCTCTGTCACCCAGGCTGGAGTGCAGTGGCATGATCTCTGCTCACTGCAACCTCCACCTCCCGGGTTCAAGTAATTCTCTGTCTCAGTCTTCCGAGTATCTGGAATTACAGGCGTCCACCACTACGCCCAGCTAAGTTTTTGTATTTTTACTAGAGACGGGGTTTTGCCATCTTGGCCAGGCTGGTCTTGAACTCCTGATCTCGTGATCCACCCCCCTCAGCCTCCCAAAGTGTTGGGATTACAGGCTTGAGCCATGTGCTCAGCCAGGATTTCTTTAAGCTGAGGTTGAGCTGAACCTTGTGCTGGGTCCTGGGCTTTTTTTTTTCTTTTTCTTTTTTTAATTGATGTTTTGATGAGACATTTGGAAATGATGTTTGTGTGTTTGGAGTTCAATTTGAGTTGGCTACCCCTTTCTTGGCTTTGAGATTCTGTGATTCTCTCTTCCTTTCATCATATATGGCAGGAATTCTTGAGTCCCTCTCTCAGGGAGCCAGCAGTGTATGGATTATCCCTGGAGTGACTTCTAGTCTGTAAGATATTATTCACCCTCTTTTTCCTCGTCCTATTAGCTGGAGTGTGCCTTCCTGGGTAGAATGCTTTGCTCGGGTCTGGGTGTGGCTGGGGACATGTCTTAGTGGCCAAGGGAGAGGGACACAAGGCCTAGGGTAGCCTGCCTACGGGCCCCAGGGCTCCTGCTGCCGGCTGACCAATGGCTGAGCACTTCTTTTCACTGTCTTGGGCGGTACTCATTTGTTGCTGTACCTGCTGTGTGCCAGCTCCCTAAAGCCCCCAGGCTGGAGACAGGGCCACTATAGGGATGGGGGACCGTCCTCATGAGAGAGGGGTTTCTGAAGGTTGTTTGCCCCAATGTCGTCAGTAAACTGGGGGAATTCTGGAATGTTTGTTTCTTAAAGCCTTGGATGATTCCATCAGAGCCAGTGGGTCTCCCCATGGGAATTGGAAAGCTTGCTGCTCAGGAAGGAGCTCTGTGTGGAGATACTGGTTCCACTTGCAGGTGGTTTCAGGACTAGGAGAATGCAAATTCTCTGTTGTCCCTAAGGTGTAAAGCTGCTTTGATCTGCTGAGTAGGTGCTCAGGTTCTTCCATCGTGAGGCTCCTGGAGCTTGCTGATTTCATAAGGAAAGACAAGGCCTGGGATCCATTCCTTGCCACCTGATTTTTTTTGTAGCGGCGGCAGGGGATTGAGAAAATAATTGCATTTCGTTGTGGGAAGCGGGCAGACGTCCAGCCTCAGAACTTATGGACCTGCTTCTTGATACTGGAGGCCTTGGTGACCTTGAGCACCTTGAAGTGCACCGTCTTGCTCAGGGGTCGGCACTCGCCACTGTGACGATGTCACCAATCTGAACGTCCTTGAAGCAGGAGGACAGGTGTATGGACATGCTCTTGTGCCACCTGATTTTGTGACTTATGTGCTTTTTGCTACTGCACATTGGCTCTCAGCTGTTCCCTATCTCAGCCAGTTTTGTTTTTGTTTTTTGAGACGCAGTCTTGCTCTGTTGCCCAGGCTGGAGTGCAATGGTACGATCTCCGCTCACTGCAACCTCCGCCTCCCTGGTTCAAGTAATTATCTGCCTCACCCTCCTGAGTAGCTGGGATTTACGGGTGCCTGCCACTTCGCCTGGCTAATTTTTTTTTTTGAGATGGGGTCTTGCTCTGTTGCCCAGGCTGGAGTTCAGTGGCGTGATCTCGGTTCACTGCAACCTCCACTTCCTGGGTTTAAGTGATTCTTCTGCCTCAGCCTCCTGAGTAGCTGGGACTACAGGCATTCAGCACTATGCCCGGCTAATTATTGTGTTTATTTTATTTTATTTTATTTTACCATGGGAATCATCAAACCGTAATAATTATTGTGTTTTTAATAGAGACAGGGTTTCACCATATTGGCCAGGCTAGTCTTGAACTCCTAACCTCATGATCCTCCCATCTTGGCCTTCCAAAGTGCTAGGATTACAGGTGTGAGCCACCACACTTGGCCGAGTTTTTTTGCTTTTTTTTTTTTTTGAGTTGGAGTTTTGCTCTTGTTGTCCATGCTGGAGTGCAGTGGCACAATCCTTGCTCACTGCAACCTCTGCCTCCTGGGTTCAAGCAATTCTCCTGCCTCAGCATCCCAGGCAGCTGGGTGCCTGCCATGCATGGCTAATTTTTTATATTGTTAGTAGAGATGGGGTTTCATCATGTTGGCCAGGCTGGTCTTGAACTCCTAACCTAAGGTGATCCACACACCTTGGCCTCCCAAAGTGCTGGGATTACAGGCATGAGCCACTGTGCCCGGCCCCATCTTGGCCAGTTTTTGTGGATATTCTAATGCTAGCTATGCCAATGGCCTTTTGTGGTCTTAAATTCTTTCTTTTTTCTTTTTTTGAGGTGGAGTTTCATTCTTGTTGCCCAGGCTGGAGTGCAATGGCATGATCTCTGCTCACTGCAGCCTCTGCCTCCTGGGTTCAAGCAATTCTCCTGCCTCAGGCTCCCGAGTAGCTGGGATTATAGGCATGCGCCATCACGCTCAGCTATTTTTGTATTTTTAGTAGAGACGGGGTTTCTTCATGTTGGTCAGGCTGGTCTCAAATTCCCGACCTTGAGTGATCCGCCCACCTCGGCCTCCCAAAGTGCTGGGATTACAGGCATGAGCCATTGCGCCTGGCCTTAAATTCTTTCTTAACCTTTTGGAGTCTTTGTTTCCTTGTCTATAAAGTGAAGATAATCATACCAGCTTCACAGGGCTTGTTGTGAGACTCAAGTGAGAGAACACAGAAGTGTTTGACTCACAGGAGATGTTCCCTCTACCATCCTCTTGACTCTATGGTCATCCCTTTATTCCCTGCTCTTCTCAGTCTCAGTGTGTCACAACAGTGTTGGTCAGGCCACAGGAGTGGTTACTTGGGGTCTCAAGCCCCACTAGGAGATCCAAGTCCATGTTTACCTGACCAGCAAGTTCATGGCCTGAGGCTCAGTTCACGGATGGGAGCTGTGTAGAAGGACTGGGGCCCCAGAGGTCTTCTGAGTCACTGGGGCAAGGGAGGTTACATAGGCAGTAAGTGCAGAGCAGAGAGACCAGAATGCAGGTCTCAGGATTTAGCTGGGCCAGCCAGGGCAGTGCAGTGGCTCTAGAACTCTCCCTACAGGCAGAAGAGGAGGAAGGGGCCTTTAGGGTGCCGTGGGCACCTAGACATAAGGTGACAGCCCTAGGAAAGGATTCTGTCCTGGCCAGCCATCTGGGCTGATTTACTTCATCCTTCAGGCAGGGGAATGGCAGGTCAGGCAAGTTCCATTCCTGGTTCTAGGCCTGCTCCATGGTGTGGGCGGTAACCACCTTCTTCCTAGCTGTTGACCTGGTATTCACCTAGGAACCCATACTAACTTCTTACACCTGGGTCTTCCTCTCATCTTCTGTTTATTTCCTCCTAACACCCTACAATTACTGATCATGGGACAGAGTCAGAGGGTCACATAACAAGGGAGAGGTGGAGCAGGCTAGAGACCAGGTCTTTGAGGGCGTGGCTGTGCCTGCTGTTCAGCCACAGCCGTCCCTCAGGTCACTGGGACCTTGGGCGTGAGAGAGTATTGGGGCCAAGCCCCACTTGCTACATGCTATAGACAGCTGGGTGGACAACAAAGAATTGTTTCCTCACAGCTTGGACAGAAGATGTGGGTGGAGGTGAAGTGGGTCACTAGGCCACTTGAGTGGAGTTTGCCCAGAACTCACTCCTTCAGAGAAGAAGGGCTGGCCTCTTAGCCAGGCTCTGACAAACTCATGCACTTAGTCAACAAATAGTTATTGAGAGCTGGGCCAGGTACCATGGGAACAGGGATAACTAGGGGTGCTTGGTCAGGGAGACAGACCATAAACAAATACAAAAATGTGAAAATATTGTGCAATGGTAAGTACTAAGGAAACAATACAGGAGGCAAAATGGGTAACTAGACAGCTACTTTATTTATTTATGTTTTAATTGAGACAGAGTCTCACTCCGTTGCCCAGGTTGGAGTGCAGTAGCATGATCTCGGCTCACTACAATCTCTGCCTCCCAGGTTCAAGTGATTCTACCACCTCAGCCTCCCGAGTAGCTGGGATTATAGGCATGCACCACCACTTCTAATTTTTGTATTTTTAGTAGAGACGGGGTTTTCTCATGTTGGCCAGGCTGGTCTCGAAGTCCTGACCTCAAGTGATCCTCCCGCTCAGCTTCCCAAAGTGCTGGGATTACAGGCGTGAGCCACTGTACCCAGCCACTAGACAGCTACTTTAGACCGAGTGGTCAGGGGAGGTGTGGACGAGGAGATGACATTTGAGTTGGCACATATGTGACACATGAAGGTCTAGGGAGTAGAGTGGTCCAGATAGAAGGAGCAACAGTTTCAAAGCCCTGCGGTGAGAACGGACTCAGCATGTTCCAGATAGAGCAAAGTGCCTGGTGTGACTGCAGAGGAGGGGAGGGAGTGGCGAGAGATGAGGTTGGACAGCTAGGAGGGCCAGGTCACCTAGGGCGTTGAAGACAGGGTAAGTGGTTGAGACTTTGTTCCAGGTGCCATGGGAAGTCATTGAAGGGCCATGGGACAGAATACATAGCATCCCTCCTTAGACCATAAAATCAGTGGGGGCAGTTTTTCCTGAAAGACTGGCACCTGGCAGTGTCTTTCTGTCTGGTTGCTTGCTGCTCTGCCCTCAGGACACTTTTTTTTGTACAAGGTCTCATCTCCCTGGCTCAAGCCATCTTCCCACCTCAGCCTCCTGTGTAGCTGGGGCTACAGGCACATGCCACAATGTCCAGCTTTTTTTTTTTTTTTTTTTTTTCCCTGTAGATATGAGGTCTCATTGTGTTGCCCAGGCTGGTCTCAAACTCCTGGGCTTAAGCAGTTCTCCTGCCTTGGACTCCCAGACTGTCTGAGGGATTACAGTTATGATTACAGGCATGAGCCACCACACCCGCAAGACACTTTTTATGCTCTGGCTCCAAGGGTTGTTTTCTTTACTTGTTTGTTTGTTTTTGTTTTGTTTTGTTTTGGTTTGGTTTTTTTGAGGCAGAGTCCTGTGGCCCAGGCTGGAGTACAGTGGGATATTCTTGGCTCACTGCAACCTCCGTCTCTTGGGTTCAAGGAATTCTCCTGCCTCAGCTTCCCAAGTAGGCGGGATTACAGGAACATGGCACCACACCCAGCTGATTTTTGTATTTTTAGTAGAGATGGGGTTTCACAGTGTTGCCCAGGCTGGTCTCGAACTCCTGACCTCAGGTGATTTACCCACCTTGGCCTCCCAAAGTGCTGGGATTGCAGATGTGAACCACTGCACCTGGCTTTTTTTTTTTAAACAGAGACTCACTCTGTTGCCCAGGCTGGAGTACAGTGGGGAGTTCTTGGCTCACTGCAAACTCCGTCTCTTGTGTTCAAGCAATTCTCTTGCCTCAGCCTCCCGGGTAGCTAGGATTATAGTTGTACACCACTGAGGCCGGCTAATTTATTGTATTTTTAGTAGAGGCGGGGTTTCACCCATGTTGGCCAGGCTGGTCTTGAACTCCTGACCTTAGGTGATCCACCTGCCTCGGCCTCCAAAAGTTCTGAGATTACAGGAATGAGCCACCATGCCCAGCCTGTTTGTTCTGAGGCAGAGTCTTGTCCTGTCACTCTTTTTTTTTTCAGCTTCTAATCTCTTTTTTTTTTTTTTTTTTTAGACAGAGTCTCGCTGTGTCGTCCAGGCTGGAGTGCAGTGGCGTGATCTCGGCTCACTGCAACCTCTGCCTCCCTGGTTCAAGCAGTTCTCCTGCCCAGCCTCCCGAGTAGCTGGGATTACAGGTGCATGCCACCATGCCCCCCTCATTTTTTGTATTTTTAGTAGAGACGGGGTTTCACCATGCTGGCCAAGCTGGTCTTGAACTCCTGACCTCGTGATCCGCCCGCCTCAGCCTCCCAAAATGCTGGGATTACAGGCATGAGCCACTGTGCCCAACCAATGCCTGGCTAATTTTTAAAATTTTTTGTGGATATGGGACTTTGTTGCTGAGGCTGGTCTGGAACTCCTGGACTCAATTGATCCTTCTGTTTGGGCCTCCCAAAGTGCTGAGATTACAGATGTGAGCTACCATGCCTGAAGGGTTTGGTCCTGAGGGGTTTAAGCGAGACTGGCTGTCAGTCTCCCGGTTGGAGGAGTCCTTTCCAGGCTGTGCTTCAGGACGGTGTTTTTGGCCTTGCTGATAGCATGTGTGGAGATACCCATGACTTGTACCAATTTCAGGCCCCATCACTGCAGGCCATGCAGATCTGCTGGCATTCCCTGTGGGCCTCAGCAGTGAGCCTTCAGACATGTGAGAATCTTTCTGTGTGCCTGTCTGGAAGGAGTGACGTTGTCTTTCCAATCACTCTTCTCCCTCAAGTCTAGCTAGGCTAGGATCTCTGTCTGCTTTGCTGAGATGATAGAACAGGGTAGTGACTTTGAAGGTTTGAGAAAACTGACATCATCCTCCGTGAAAACTATTGTTTGGACTCTGGATTTGATGTGGAACTCTTCTGTCTGAGGCCTTTGTTTAGAGGTGGAAGCCCTGGTTTAGGACTGGCTTGCCCTTCTCTAAGATAGCCAAGCTCAGAGCAGTGCTCTCACTGATGTGGTCTGTTTGTTTTTGTCTCCAGGCCCAAGTTGTTACTAGGAGTCCTGACTCTGGAGAGACCTCCAAATGCGGTCAGTTCAATTCCACCATCTATGAGCTGCTGACCTAGAGCGAGTTGGAGTTGGCTAACCTCACTGAATCTCCTTTTGGTCATCTCTAACTTGGGGATTGACTCATAGAGTGTGGTTACAAACAAGTGCACATAAGCTCTTTGCACATTTCTTTTCTTTTCTTTTCTTTTTTTTTTTTTTTGAGATGAAGTCTCACTCTTGTAGCCAGGCTGGAATACAATGGCACAATCCCAGCTCACTGCAACCTTCACCTCCCGGGTTCAAGTGATTCTCCTGCCTCAGCAGCTGGGACTACAGGGGTGCACCACCACGGCCAGCTAATTTTTGTGTTTTTAGTAGAGATGTAGTTTCACCATGTTGTCAGATGGTTTCGATCTCTTGACCTCGGGATCCACCTGCCTCAGCCTCCCAAAGTGCAGGGATTACAGGCATGAGCCACCATGCCTGGCCTTTTTGCACATTTTTACGCCTAATATGCATTAGTGAAAATGAAGTGGCTGGGCGCAGTGGCTCACTCCTGTAATGTAAGTGCTTTGGGAGGCCGAGGCACGTGGATCATCTGAGGTCAGGAGTTCAAGACTAGCCTGGCCAACATGATGAAACCCTGTCTCTACTAAAAATACGAAAGTTAGCCGGGCATGGTGGCGCATGTTTGTAATCCCAGCTACCTGGAGGCAGAGGTTACAGTGAGCTGAGATCACGCCATTGCACTCCAGCCTGGGCGACCAGAGTAAAACTCCATCTCAAAAAAATTAAGAAAAAAAAAAAGAAAATGAAGTGTCCACAGCCAGAAACAGTTATTTTGAGTTTTGTTCTCGGAAACACTTAAAATTGGAGGATAAAATGGAGTTTTCCTGTTGTCTAACGGGATCTCCTGGGTTAGAAGTTTTAAGCTGGGATCTGTGGCTGAACAACCGAAAATTATTCACAAGGCTGTGACATCTCTGTCTCTGTGCAAATGTGTTGGGAGAGGGCCACAGTTGCTGAGACATTCTTAGAGGGTCTTTGCACTCACAGAGACCAAGGTGTCAGTGAAGGCTGGTGTTCAGTGGGTAAGAGATCATCAGAGTCTTTTCTGCTTTTCAAGGAGCCTGGCCTCAGTCAGCCTGTGGACTGTTGGGGTGAAGCAGGAGATGGGGTGGTCAGTGGCCCTCTCACAAGAGCTGTAGGAGAAGCTGTCATGATGGTCAGTCCCCCATCTAATGTAAGGCTGCCTCTGAGCCCATGCTTTTTTGTTTTTTTCCAGCCTGTTACTTGCAAAGTAAATGTTTAGACAGATCAGGACTTGCTGGCTATTCTGGGGAACATCCTCACAGTCTGTCCTGGACCCCTATCCCATGTTGCATGGAGATAGGAGAGGGGCTATGTACTCTTGCTTGTTTTTTTTTTTTTTTTTTTTTTTGGACTCAGGAGCGCTGCCACCCATCCATGACTTGAAAGCTTTGTGGGAGGTTTGGAGTCAGAAAGTATAAGTTCTTGTTTGTTGTGCCATGTTCTGTGTTGGGAGATAGGGTTTCAGTGGATGGGGGTGTGTGTGTTGCAAAAACTACACCAGAACCCTCACAGCCCAGAACCACAGTGCTCTCAGGCAGAGGAGTAGGGCCTGGGTGTGTTGGTAGGAGTTTGCACGTGCGGGTGGGGGGTCAAAATTTGGATCTGAGAAGGAGTTCCCAATTAGCTGGAGTCTCAGTGGTGACTTGGATGAAGAGCAGAATTGACTGAGCAGATGTGGGAAGGGTAGAGATTGCAGGAGGGAACTTGACTGTACACAAAACACTGAAGGCCGGGCATGGGGGCCAGGCGTGGTGGCTCACGCCTGTAATCCCAATACTTTGAGAGGCTGAGGCAGGTGGATCACCTGAGGTCAGGAGTTCGAGACCAGCCTTGTTAACATGGTGGAACCCCGTTTCTACTAAAAATAGAAAAAATTAGCCAGGCCTGGTGGCGTGCACCTATAATCCCAGCTACTCAGGAGGCTGAGGCAGGAGAATTGGTTGAACCCCGGAGGTGGAGGTTGCAGTGAGCTGAGATCGTGTCATTGCACTCCAGCCTGGGCAACAAGAAGGGAACTGTCTCAAAGGAAACAGACAAACAAAAAAACATGGTGAGCAGGCTCTCAGCGGATTCTGGTATGTCTGTGTGTGTAGCTAGATCGAGGTAGGAGAGAATGGCTAGGGAGATGGGAATGAGTGTGAATGGTCACCTGTGAAGCTTAAGGGTTTGACCTTTAAGCCAAAAGCAAGGGTGTTGTACGGGAGTAGTATGGTCAGCTTTGTGGTTTTGAGCTCAGGGATGCAGAGTTAGCAGAAAGAAGAGATGGGCCTTGACCAGAGGACACAGTGTTAGCACTGATGTAACAGATGAACTTAGGGCAAGACCCACTGACATCACTGGATGACAGTGAGTCTGACCATGTGGCTGTTGTGAACACTACACGGAAATAAACACAAGATGGTGAAGCGGGCCTCAATCCACTTAGTTTTGAAGGTTACTTCTCATTTTCTGGGAGCCCCTGATCTGTCCTATTCCTCAGAGAGATTACTCTTCCCCACTCTGCCCTGCTCTACCAGGCCAAAGGGTCCTTTCTTTTCTTTATCCCTCCACCCCTTTTGCCTCTACCACTACTTCAGTCAAGGAGTTTTTGTATCAGCAGGTTATCACAGGCTAGGCGTGGTGGCACATGCCTGTAATCCCAGCACTTTGGGAGGCCAAGCTGTGGATCACTTGAGTTCGGGAGTTTAAGATCAGCCTGAGCAATATGGCGAAGCCTGGTCTCTACAGAAAATACAAAAAGCAGCCAGGCATGGTGGTGCTTGTCTGGAGTCCCAGCTCCTTGGGAGGTTGAAGTGGGAGGATTGCTTGAGTCCTGGAGGTCCAGGCTACAGGGAGCTGAGATGGCGCCACTGCACCCCAACTTGGGGGACAGACGAGACCCTTTTCATGCCCTGAAACATTTGCTGGTGCTGTTTCTTCTGGTTGGCATATGCTTTCTGAGGATTGCCCAACTTTGCTGTGAATCAAGGGTAGAAGGAGACATGGCCCTTACTCATTCCTCCAGCTTTTCCCCTACCCTCAGAGCTCTTAGGCACTGGGTATGGCATCTTGGAAGCTGCAGCAGGGTCAGGGCACATTGAATGACTAAGCATAGC
Source organism: Cacajao melanocephalus (assembly GCA_963573385.1). Classification (NCBI taxonomy): domain Eukaryota; kingdom Metazoa; phylum Chordata; class Mammalia; order Primates; family Pitheciidae; genus Cacajao; species Cacajao melanocephalus. The sequence continues at coordinate 45,132 of CAUYLG010068652.1, read as the reverse complement.
AAGTACCAGGGTGGAAGGGGCAGAAATGCCAGGGGCGGGAGCTGTGCTCTGCCTTAGGTACTCTTAAGTTTGTATGTGGGTATAGCCAGAGTCTGACCCTTTGGAAGTGTGACCAAGACCACAGCTAAGACTAGATGATGGTCCTGTGCTTTCCCCACTTGTTGATTTGTTTCTTGGCAGAGTATGAACTGGGACACACCTTGTGTTCCTGTGTGGCAGGCGTGACTGGATCTAAGCTTTCTCCTCTGCTTGCTTTAGATTTTCCTGGACGTTTCTTAGTCATCCCAGAACTGAGCTTCTATTTTTAGTGCCACTACCTCCTAGGGGACCTAAAATAAAGCTGGCTTAGCTTCCTGGTCCCTCATTGGCTTGAGTGTTGGTCACAGGGTGGGAGATTGGCTGCTTTGTCACTGTTCCCCTACATAGTTCCTCCCCACTGGCTCCTCTGGCTTTGGGTGAGGTCACAGGGACTACAGTGAGCTAGCACTTAACCATGTTGAGCTGAGGGGCTTTACCACGTTCCCTTAGAGAAGCTTCTCGATCACTGGTGCTGTCAGGTTGCCATCCCCATCTTACAGTGGAGGTGGCTGAAGCCCTAAGAAGGGTGGTGACTTGCATCAGATCCTACTACTGCGAATGCTTGTCTGCTGGAGTAGAATCCACCTCCTCATTGCTTTGGTTCAGAGTCCTATTACCAGGACAGAGCGGGTGGGCTCCTCTACAGTTGGTGCCAGCCACAGAACAACATGTGGCTCTGTAGTCAGGGGATCCGTAGCAGCGAGATGTGGGCTTCCCTACTTGGGAGGGGCCCAAGTGGCTCTCCCCTCTGGGGCTTGGGTTTTCCATCCAGTATCCTCACAGCCATGGTCTCTGGTTGGGAGGGGATATCCCCTCCCTCTCAGAGACCCAAGAGAGAGAGCTCCTTGGGGTGAAAGCAATGCTGGGATGAAGGATGTGAAGAGATGACACATTTCCCCCTCACAGCCTCCATCTCCGCTTCCCACAACCCTCAGCTTTCACTCTGATCCTTGAACTCACATCCCCAGCTCTGAAGTGGGTAGAAGTCACGGCCATCAATGAAGAAATATCCTAGAAAGGGCCAGGTCAGGTATCACCTGGCCTTTGGGCTATAAACTCTCCCCATGAGACTAAGGGGGTCACTTGCTGTTTTTGTCAGAAGAGGGGCCTTGAGAATCTTCTCCCACCCCTCACTAGGTCTTCCTCCATCTGTCAGCATAGTCCTGGGACAGTGTTGGGGACCTGAGGGCTGTAATACAAAACAGTACACACACACAGATAGCAGTTGTTCTGGGCTGTAAAGTGGGAAGAACGGCAATAACTCTGACCTTGCAGGTTGTTGAGAGGATTACATGGAAAGATATTGGAGGAGTTATCTCCTCCCGTAAAGTCTCTCCCCGTATTGGGCTTTGAAGGGCCTGCTCTGTCCTTTGTTGTAGATCCACCCTCAGCACCCCTCCTGTGTGCTCCACAACCCTGGCACCTATGTGTCTCATTAACCAAAAACTCAAAGGAAAGGCCGGGTCTGGTCCACCTCTGGGCTCCCAGTACCGGTCTGGCTTGGGAGTGGTGTCCCACCAGTTCTCGAGGGCCTCACCATGTTCTCTGAGGGAACAGATGTCAGCAAAGGACTCCAGGAAGGCCAGCAAGGGGTGGGGGTCAGTGGCTGGTCACCTCCTACTCTTGTGGTACCAATGCTTCCCTCCTTGTCTCATTGGTCTTTCAGGTCTCTGTGAGGCCGGGTGACGCTCCAGAATGGGAGACAAGCCAATTTGGGAGCAGATTGGATCCAGCTTCATTCAACATTATTACCAGTTATTTGATAATGATAGAACCCAACTAGGCGCAATTTACGTAAGTTTCCAGCACTAGGGCCAGAATAGGACCCCAGCGGATCAATTTGGATGTTTGGCCGGTGTGTCCAGTTCACAAGTTCTGGCAGCCCTATTTGGACTGGCTACACCTCTCCATCAGCTTTTGTCCATGGGACAGGAGCCTGAGGACTGGCCCAACTAACTACCTGGTCTATGCTTTTCTTTCTTTCATCTGCCACAAGAGTGGGAATCCTGCTATTCTGGGCAGGGTGTTCTGGGCTTGCCATTCCATGTGACTAGCGCTTGTCATGGCACGTGGTTTTGTATTGGGCGGCAACAGGCAGAGGTTAGAGCTCATGGTGCCCTCTGGAGGCAGCAGCCATGAGCATCTTCAGTGCAAAGCTGAGCTCTTTGGGAGGCCTGGGTCCGGCTTCCTTTTGGATCCAAAAGCTCTTGAATGCTCATGGGAAACAAATGGTGTTAGCCCAGGGAGGCTGATATGTCCTTTGACAAACCTTTTATGCAGGCATTGTTTGCTGCTCTTTTCATGATGTTCATGTACACCAAGAACTAAATTGTACTTGACCCTGCCAGAGATTCAGTCACAAAAATGTGATTGATCAGGCAGGTGAGCCCAGGATGGGAGTGATAGGAGTAATCTAGGCACAGTCTCAGAGCCTGATTGGGCTGAGTGTCCACAGTCTTCTGTGTCTGTCTCCAAAAAGTAAGGGTCCCTTCAGAAATTTTGGAAAAAATAAAGGAATCTTATTAGTGGAAGACCAGTTCCAGCACAGATATTATTTGATTGTTGTCATCATAGTAGAGATTTTTTTTTTTTGAGACAAGAGTCTCATTCTGTTACCCAGGCTGGAGTGCAGTGGGGTGATCTTGGCTCACTGCAACCTCTGCCTCCTGGGTTCAAGTGATTCTTGTGCCTCAGCCTCAGGAGTAGCTGAGACTATAGGTGCTGCCATCATGCTTGACTAACTTTTTCTTTTTCTTTTTTTGTTTTTTTTTTGAGACAGAGTCTCACTCTGTCGCCCAGGCTGGAGTGCAGTGGCACAAGCTTGGCTGACTACACCATCTGCCTCCTGGATTAAAGCTGCTATTCTGTCTCAGCCTTCCAAGTATGTGGCACACACTACCATGCCTGGCTAATTTTGTATTTTTTAGTAGAGACGGGGTTTCATCATGTTGGCCAGGCTGGTCTTGAACTCCTGACCTCAAGTGATTCGCCTGCCTCAGCCTCCCAAAGTAGGATTAAAGCTCCCTCCAAAAGCGGGGATTACAGGCATGAGCCACTGCACCTGGCTATGCCTGACTAATTTTTGTATTTTTACTAGAGGTGACATTTCGCCATGTTGGCCAGGTTGGTCTCCAACTCCTGACCTCAGGTGATCCGCCTGCCTTGGTCTCCCAAAGTGCTGGGATTACAGGTGTAAGGCACCGCACCCAGCCTTGAGTTTTAAAAACTTGAAGTGATCTGAGCTGAGATCCTGGGACTTCTGCCTCATTCTCTCTCTTTTTTTTTTTTGAGACAAAGTCTGTCACCCAGGCTAGAGTGCATTCTCGCGATTTTGGCTCACTACAACCTCCACCTCCCAGGTTCAAGTGACTCTCACGCCTCAGCCTCCCAAGCACCTGGGGTTACAGTTGCACACCACCACACCCAGCTAATTTTTGTATTTTTAGTAGAGATGGGGTTTCACCATGTTGGTCAGGCTGATGTGGAACTCCTGACCTGAAGCGATCTGCCTGCCTCGGCCTCCCAAAGTGCTGATTACAGGCATGAGCCACCACACCTGGCCTCATTATCTCTTAAAGCAGGCCTGAGCCACACAAGAGAGTTAACAAGGTCCTAAAAGAACAATTTATATTTATTATTTCCTAACACTCAGCATATTACCCCTTTGAAAGTTCGGAAACTAAGAATCAGAGCAATAACTTACCTAATGTCACAGCTAGTAAGTAGTGGAGGCCCTTTTGAGTTCTGCCCTTGAAAGCTGTGGAAGGGAAGATTTGAGGGGCAACTAAGCTAGTGGGTTACATGTGAGATTTTGCTTCTTGATGGTAGGGAGGGTCCCAAACTAGGCCTTGGGAGGCCTTGTTAGCCTCCATCTCTCCCTGATCCCACAGGTATCCAGAAGGCTAGCTAGAAAGGCCACAGTGGAACTCAGCTTGGGCCCTGGAGGGTGATGAATATGGAATTTTTCCAAGTTATTTCTGATTACTTTTATTTATTTATTTATTTTTGAGACAGAGTCTTGCTCTGTCACCCAGGCTGGAGTGCAGTGGCATGATCTTGGCTCACTGCAACTTCCACCTCCCAGGTTCAAGTGATTCTCCTGCCTCAGCCTCCCGAGTAGCTGGGATTACAGGCTCATGCCACCATGCCCCGCTAATTTTTTTTTCTTTTTTTTTTTTTTTTTCTTTTTTGTATTTTTAGCAGAGATGGGGTTTCAGCATGTTGGTCGGGCTAGTCTTCAACTTCTGACCTCATGATCCGCCTGCCTTAGCATCCCAAAGTGTTGAGATTACAGGCGTGAGCCATGGCACCCTGCCAGTCTTATTTATTTATTTATTTATTTATTTTTGAGACAGAGTCTTGCTCTGTCACCCTGGCTGGAGTGCAATGCCGTAATCTCAGCTCACTGCAACCTCCACCTCCTGGGTTCAAGTGATTCTCCTGCCTCAGCCTTCTGAGTAGCTGGGATTACAGGTGCCTGCCACCACACCTGGCTAATTTTTTGTATTTTTAGTAGAGATGGGGTTTCACCATGTTGGCCAGGCTTGTCTCAAACTTCTGACCTCATGATCCACCCGCCTTGGCCTCCCAAAGTGCTGGATTACAGGCGTGAGCCACCGTGCCCGGCCATATTTCTGATGACTTTTTTGGGACCAACACTGACCACACAGCAGGATGGCTGAGCTCAGGCCACATATAGCCCCCCTGGGGCCTATGCATATGCCTTTTTTTTTTGAGAGGGAGTCTCACTTTGTTGCCCAGGCTGGAGTACAGTGGTGTGATCTTGGCTCACTGCAACCTCTGCCTCCCTGGTTCAAGCGATTCTCCTGCCTTGGCCTCCTGAGTAGCTGGGACTACGGGCTTGTGCCACAACACCTGGCTAATTTTTGTATTTTTAGTAGAGACAGGGTTTCACCAAGTTGGCCAGGATGGTCTCAGTCTCCTGACCCGGTGATCTGCCCGCCTCAGCCTCCCAAAGTGCTGGGATTACAGGCATGAGCCACCATACCCGGCCCCATATAACTTTTTAAATACAAATGGGAAGTATATTTTATTAAATAGTCTTTCAGAGCCTAGACCCATGGGACGATGGGGTATAATTGAAGAGGTTGATAGTATAAATTTGGCGGCTATACTCAGTTCCCCTGTTTACAGACAGGGAAACTGAAGTGTGGCCACATTTCTCCAAGCAAGGCCCTTTTCAGAGTCTTTCCATGGCCTTGGAGTTACTTGTGCTCTTAGGCCCCAACCCTGGGGTTTCCTGTGCGTTTTTCAGATTGACGCGTCATGCCTTACGTGGGAAGGACAACAGTTCCAGGGGAAAGCTGCCATTGTGGAGAAGTTGTCTGTAAGTAGGGGCGAAAACCAGGGTGCTGGTGGCTCTTTTCCCATTCCTGGCCTTGGTTGTCCCACCTCCTACTCTCTGTCTTGCAGAGCCTTCCATTCCAGAAAATCCAGCACAGCATCACGGCGCAGGACCATCAGCCCACGCCAGATAGCTGCATCATCAGCATGGTTGTGGGCCAGCTTAAGGTAATGGTGCTGCCACAGAGGTGGGGAGGGGTGGGCAGGCAGAGGGAGAGCCTTGTGCCCCTGCCTTCCCTGTGGATGTGACCTGCTTATCTAGGGACACCCAGACAAAATGACTGTCCAGAGCTGCATAGTTCAATACGCGAGGCATTAGCCACATGTAGGTTGCAATTTTTAAGTTACATTAATCAAGATTAAATAAAATTAAAACATACTTACTTGGTTGTACTAGCCATATAAAACATTTATGTGACTGGAGAGCATCCTATTGGCAGACACTGGTCTAGAGCCGTTATCTGGAAAAGGGAGAGGTATAGGAGCAGGATGGGACTGGGATACCAAGCCACGAGGCTCTTATTCTGCCCCAAGGTCACAGTGGACAGGCCAGCCAGGTGCTGAGAGGCAGTCCCCTACTGCAGCCCTTGCTGCCACTCCTCAGGCTGGCTTCTGGCTCCTCACCTGCTGAGCAAAGCAGATACCTGGAACTCCTAGTTTTCTTTTTTTTTTTTTTTTTTTGAGATGGAGTCTTGCTCTTATTGCCCAGGCTAGAGTGCAATGGCACAATCTCGGCTCACCGAAACCTCCACCTCCCGACTTCATGTAATTCTCCTGCCTCAGCCTCCCGAGTAGCTAGGGTTACAGGCGCCTGCCACCACGCCCAGCTAATTTGTTTTTATTTTTTAATTCTTAAAAAATCTTATTTTTTTCTCTTTATTTTATTTTATTAATTTTTTTCTTTTTCCCCTACCCCCAATTTTTTGTATTTTTAGTAGAGGTGGTTTCACAGTGTTGGCCAGGCTGGTCTTGAACTCCTGACCTCAGGTGATCCACCTGCCTTGGCCTCCCAAAGTGCTGGGATTATAGGGTTGAGCCACCATGCTTGCCCTGGAACTCTTATTTCTCTTTGCATTTTCCTTTTCCCTTCTCAAATCCTGTTATTCTCAAAGGCTTCCTGTGGTCCCTCAGATCCCCCAAGAACTCTCCAAGCACCTGTTGTGTTTCAGCATATTAAAGCCAGATTCTGTTTTCAAAAAGCTCCTTCTTCCTAAAAAAAAAGCAGGACAAATTGGCTGCCCCTTGGCCTGGACTTGTGTCTCATGATAACATGGTCACATGCTCACTCTCTCTAGGCTAGCTGGGGCAGGGCTTCCTGAGTCCAGAATGGGTGTGTAGGTGGTCCTGTAGGCCTCTGCAGTGGATGCAGAGACACCTGCCTTCTGGCCTGGACTTTCCTTTCAGTTTCTCCTGTCTGTCCAAGATGTCCTGCTCAGAGCCTGTGCCTGAAGAGGCACAGAATTCAGGAGGTCTCTGTAGGGAGCTCAGTGCCCACTTTCTCAGGCTGGGGTAGTAAGCACTGCTCCTTCCCACCTGGCTTCAGGTTCTTTCTGGTGATTCTCTCCAAATCAGAGCTCCGAAACAACTGATTTGTCTCCTTGCTGAGGATAACTCCCATGAAAGCAGGTGATGTTAGAGTCAGTGCTGGTTAGCTAGGCTCCTGTTTCAACTAGGCTTCATTCTGGATTTCTGCAGTTTAACTTCAGGTTTCTTGCTTTTTTTTTTTTTTCCATCGAAAATACTGTTTATTACATGAGAGGAAACATCATTGGATGGTGAACCTATGTTTCCAAGATTGTTTGCAGTTTTTTTGATACTCTAAGTTATTTAGTAAATACTATGGGATTCGTTTCAGAATTGTGATCACTTGTGCCCAGAGATATGTGCTTGGAGAGGAATATGCATCCTCTGCTCTTTGCTATAGCTAAGGGTGAATTATTGTGTAGTTTAAGCACACATAGCAGTAAGTGTGGCTGACTGTTGGCCTTCATGTGCCCAGGGCTTTGCTTTGTACATTATATCAATTCACATTCACAAGTAACCCTTGGCTATACTGGGATTTGAGTTCAGGACAGTAGGGCCTGATCCCAAAGTCCACATGTTTTTGCTATGTTCCCCTACTACTGAACTCTTCCTGTTCCTTGATTCCCTTATTGAATCCTCTTCTCTTCTCTCTTCTCACAGGCGGATGAAGACCCCATCATGGGGTTCCACCAGATGTTCCTATTAAAGAACATCAACGATGCTTGGGTTTGCACCAATGACATGTTCAGGCTCGCCCTGCACAACTTCGGCTGACCTTCTCTCAGCCAGGCACTCACGCTGTTTCCTCCTCCCTCCTCTTCCCAATACTATTCCCACTCCTCCAGATGCTCCAAATATCATGCACAAATGAGCAGGGCCGCGGCGGGAGTGGGCGCAGTGCGCTGCTGCCACCGAGGTGTTGTGCATGATGTTTGGACGCTAGACTAGTTGCATCTGATGGGAGAAGTTTGTGTTGTACCAGCGCATGCCTTGGAAAGACTTAAGTAATGCAAAAGGTTGTCCTTTTTTTTTTTAATCTACTGACAAGTTGCTCTAGTAACCCAAAGACGTGAAGGAGAAAGCAGCTGCCTCACCGCCCAGACGTTGATTTGTTCAGATGTTTCAATGCCTCATGATACAATAAAACCACAAAAATTTTCTTAACAGTTTAAATTGTTTTAATTAGTTTACTAGTTGGCTGGGCATCAAAAGCCACCCTGACCCATTGTCTCTCTCTTGTCTCACTCTCCCACTTCGGCCCCAACTCTGAATACCTGTTGCAAGGAGAAACTGCTGAAGCAGCACTCCCAGCTAGCCTCTCAGAAGCCCTGCAGGGTAGTTCCTCCCACCCCACAGGGCAGCTGGTCCTGGGAAAGCAGGCAGGGAGAGCTCAGGTCTGGCCTGAAGCTTCTTGCACTGAAGCCTGTGCAGTCAGTTCTGATACCTCCTGTGACTTCTGCTCTGGGTAGGTTCAGGGCTCTAGCAGCAGGAGAGATGATCCTGAATCCTGTTGAAGCTGGAGAGGCCCTCCGGGCTAAGGTCTCAGCAATATGAAGGGAGAGGCCTGCTATATCCCCAGGAGGATCAGGATCATACCCAGGTTGCCCCACATACACCAAGCCAGGCAGAGGGCAGCTCAGCTCCTGTCCCACCTGCTTTGGATATCATTACGCAAAGGCCAGTACCCAGCAGAGCCAGCCTCCACTGCCCACAGAGCCAGGCCCAGTTCAGTTGGAGTATAGGTCAGGAGCTATGGAAGGAGGCAATCTGACTGTGAGAGACTCATGCTTTAGGAGTCCTCAGACCTCTGCAGGACATTGCAGGCCTCTCTTATTTCCTTCCTCAGCATACAGACTTCATGCTATCTTCAAATCCCAGGAATTCTTAGCTATTAGGGCAGTTTTTGTTTCTCTGTTTTGGGGACAAAGGCCTTGCCCAGTATAAATCTAGCCCCTCAGCCTACAGACCTCTGGATGGTATAAACCTAGTGGCAACGTAGCAACCATAGGCCAGAACCAAACCCAGCATTTGGGTCAGCGCCCTGTTAGGGGTTTTAGGATTGGTAAGAATACCACAGCTAAATCTGACCTGTAAAAGGATACCCTTCCCCTCTTCCACTATGGGTGGAGGCTAAGGACCTCCTGAGATCCCAAAGGTTGCTTGGCGACACTGGGCACAGGGCTGGATGGTGTGCTGTTTGAGAGGACGGCATGCTCAGGAGATTTCAGGGAATGATCTCTAGGCTGGTGTGTATTTGGGGAAGTGGGGGTGGGGAAGAGGTAGGTACCTGCTGCCTCAAACCACCCTGTATAAAATCTGCAATACAGCTTCTTCCATGTACCTGTGCCTGAACTGTCTGCAATAAAGAAGAATTTGTAAACTGTGGTTTCTTTCTTCTAACCTGAGGGTGCCAGGTGGGACAAGGGGGTGCTGGCGGACAGTAGGGAACAATGACTGATTATTGTGGTGGGACCATCTCCCCTGCTCTTGTAATTCCTGGGTTGGCCTCGAGGGTCGCCTCAGGCCTTGAGTTATTATGACCCATTCCCGGAAGGGAACCTGAGGCTCCTGCCAATTCAGCTTATTCTGGGAGTCTGAGGGACCTTAGCACGGGCGGCTGAGTTAACCCCATCCTAGGACCATCAGAGTCCACGCTCTTGAGAGTGGGCAGGGACCGGGCGGCTTCTGAGTAGAGTAGGGCTCTGGGTGGCCCAATGCGTGGACGCTTACCTCAGCCCTGTGGAACTTCCCTGACCCCTCGAGTACAGGGGCGGGGCCGCCGAAGGGGACGGCCTGCGGAAGGGGTTTAGGCGTCCGCCCCCAGCCCGGAACCTTTCTTCTCTGGCCCTGACAGGTTCCGGGAGCCTTGGCTTGTGGGGGCCGGAAGTGGAGGCGGTTGGTGGGGTTGGCTGGGCTCAGGGACGCTGCGCGGGGGGCGGTTTGATAACTGAGGGTGGACTGAGTGTAGCGACCGGCGTCCGGCTGTCTCGTCCTGTTGCGGCTGGGCGAGGGTGGGTGGTGCGCGGCGGCGGCGGAACGAACACGGTGCGGGCTGGGCGCCCGCCGCTGGGCCCATGGCCTCCTGCGCGAGCATCGACATCGAGGACGCCACGCAGCACCTGCGGGACATCCTCAAGCTGGACCGGCCCGCGGGCGGTGAGCGAGGGTTGCGGGGGTGGGCCCCAGACGAGATGACAAAAGGGCGGCGAGCGTCTGAACCGCCCTTGGAGCCCACAGCTCCTTTAGGACCAGCTCTGTATCCTCTTAGCGGGTAAGGGTGGACGGAGGTCGGAGTTCCTTCATTGCGCCCCTCGAAGGGCGCAGACCCCTGGGTGTGACCCCTCCCTATCCTGTCCTCAGGCTCTTCTGCCTCGTCCTTCAGCATGTCAGTTGAAGGTGAGGCCCTTTCTCTGAATCCGCTGGGCCTCTCTGGTTTCCTGGCCCCGAGGTCTCTAGTGTTCCTGGGACCGGCCTGGCGTCTCTTCCCTTTCGCCATGGTTCAGAGGCCTTGTCTGGGCTCCGTATATGGATTTCTGGGCCTAGGCTTAATCGCGGTGCTGAAGAGCCGCCAGTCCCCCTCCATAACTTGCCCTTCCCTCTGGAATAGACTCCAGGCCTCCCGTTCTGAAACTGATTTCCAGGAGGAAGGTGTCCAGCCTCAGTTCCATGTTCTTTCTGGGATGAAGGCAAATCACAGACCGCACCACCCTGACTGAATTAGGCTACAAATATCTGCAAGCCCTAATTGGTTTCCATTCATTCATGTTTCACTTTAGCTCTTAGCAATACCTAAGAACTAGTCTTGCTCCCAAAGATCCCCCAAGACACAGAGAGCTAACAGGGTTGTAATATACTGTTGTCATTGAAAGAAAGGAGTGTCTCAGGCAGTCCAAGTCTTGAAAAGAAAACAAAAATAAATTAAAAAAAAGAAAGGAATGTCTTGATACTGTGATGGGCATGGGAAGGGTGGAGGCTGATGAATGCAGAGTGCAGGTCTGAGAGGGGAGACTGGGTTAGGTCTTGTAATGTGAACAGGGGCTTGGGTGTCAGGAAAGGCACTCAAGGCACCTATGTAGAAGCCACCTGTTACAAAGAGGAAATAGCACGGATGCAGGTACTAGTTTACTGACAGGTTTGGAAATCTCTGAAGTGGCTGGCAATGGTGGTGTGGGTGTGCAGTGGAGAATTGATGTCTCCTCAGATCTTGTTCTCTCACCTGCTGGGAGGCGCACACTGCCTGCTTCTGGAAGGCACTGGTATTCACCAAGGGTGGATTCAACTAACGTCTACTCTCAGAAAATCCATCTGCTGCCTGAGACCACTGGGCCCTTTGCCCCAGGCCTGGAGTGTGTACTTTCTTTACTCATGAGTCGGGCGTGGACCTCTCCTGCTGCTCAGCAATTGCAGACTAGACTCTGCAGAGATTTGGTAGAGCCTGGCATGGCCAAACATGTACAGCCTGGGCCTTGTTTTTGGTTGTCCTCATGGTAGCCTTCATGGAAGGGAGAGTGGTCAGCTTGTCCCTGAGCAGCTAAAGTGGCTCTGATCTGAATGAAGTGGCCTGGACGCTTTCCTTATAACTCCTTTGTTTATTAATTGGCACTTGATTCCCTTGTTTGCCAAGGAGCTCTTTCTTGTCTCCTCTCACTGGAGGACCAGGTCCAAACTCAGACTGTTGAGGGCCAGGCATAGTGCCTCACGCCTATAATCACAGCACTTTGAGAGGCTGAGGTGGGTGGGTTGCTTGAGCCCAGGGGTTCAAGACTAGCCTGGCCAACATGGTAAAACCTTGTCTCTACTAAAAATATAAAAATTATGTGAGCTGTAATCCCAGCTACTTGGGAGGCTGATGCAGGAGAATTGCTTGAATCCAGTAGGTGGAGGTTACAGTGAGCCAAGATTGCACCACTGCACTCCAGCCTGGGTGACAAAGCAAGACTCCGTCTCGGGGGAAAAAAAAAAAAAGAAAAAAAAAAGAACTAAAAGACTGGCAACTTTCTATGTTCCTGAATGTGGAGCCCTAGGCTCTTGCCACCTGGGGGTTTTGGAAATGGTGTCTAAGCCTATGAGCCTGTTTGAAACCCAGCCAGTTGCAAAGAACTGAAATGCTGTCTTTTCAGACGCCACACTTTGCCCTATAGTTTCTCTCCTTTTGGTCCAGCTCCTTTATGTCCCTACCTCCTGAGTTTTCTTACCCAAAGTAGCTTCTTCTGAGCCATTTTTATACGGGGCAGCCCCTCACATGCCTTAGGAGTCCATCTTCTCTCCAAACCCTGACACTACCTTGGTCTAGGCCTTGATCTCTCTCACCCAGATTCTCAACCATTCTGCATGCTACCTTAGAATAATCATCCCACTGGCCAGAGCTGACCACATCACCTTCCCCTTTGAAACTCTTTGTGGTTCTCATGGCCCACAGGCAGAGTCTAAGTGTCACAGCATCATACCTGAGGCCTCTGCAGCTTTGTTTTCCCTCCATCGTTGCTGTGTTTGTATGTTCTGGCCACACTAACTGCTCTGTGAAGTCTTTCCTGACCCTAGCTATGCCCTCACTCAGAGTCCACAGAGTTATTCTGTACTGACCCGGGCCTAAGTATGAACTGGCCTCAAACGGTCTTTGATGGCTTGTACCCCTCCCCCAGGTAGAATAGCCTCATGCTCATCCTTGGTCCCGCATACATCAGTGTTTATGGAATGAGAGATGGATGCAGGGCCCCCCTCCTCATGGACATGCTTTGCTCACTTGAGTGTTCCTAGGGCACCTCATAGTTCTGGAAGGAAACTGCAAGAGGAGAGGTTTGGGGGCAGGTGGAGCAACCTTATCAGAGTGACCTTCTCTGTCCCCAGGTCCCAGTGCAGAGAGCCCACGGCCATCCAGTGCCTACAATGGGGACCTCAATGGGCTTCTGGTCTCAGACCCCCTCTGCTCAGGTGATGGTACCTCAACAAACAAGACTGGTCTTCGGACCATGCCACCCATTAGCCTGCAAGAGAAGCAGGTCATGTGAGTATCTAGGAGACGACAGTGGTGGTGATGGTATGTTTCAGGTGTCTGCTGGCTAAAGGCGTGAGATGGGTGAGTGGGGCCACCAGCCTCTGCTGCTCCCTTTCTAGATGACCTGGGGTGGAGCTTGAGCTTGCACTGCGATGAGAGGCAAAGACAAGCTCAGGGGTTTGGCCTGGATATCTGGTTTAGAATGAAAGTAGGCTTATTCCCAAGGAAGGGGCTGAGCAAGGGGTTCTATGGGTCTGGAGCCAGGGACCAGGCAAAGCTGAGCATTGGACTAGATATATTCACCAGGCTGGCTATGTCTTTGCTCCCAACCCTGCCCATTGAGCCTTTGGGTGAACAAGAGACAAAGTTTTTGCACTCTTCCCCACAGCTGTCTCTCAGGAGATGATAGCTCTACCTGCATTGGGATTTTGGCTAAGGAGGTGGAGATTGTGGCCAGCAGTGACTCTAGCATTTCAAGCAAGGCCCGAGGAAGCAACAAGGTAGGTACTAGGATGCTGTGGCATGTATAATATATGGGGGCACACCCAGCCTCTCTGGTCTCCCTCATACTGCCAGTTCCTATGGGGACCACGTTGACAGTTTCCCAGTTTCAGGAAACCAGGGCTGGATGCCAAGCCTCTGTGGGAGTCTGGCTCCAGGAAGTAACAGTGGGTAGCCGGACTTGCACCTGTGTCCTCTCCCATCCCCAGGGATGTTGGGGACCACTTAGGTTCTGGGGAAGTTACCCCAGCCCTCAGCTTCCATGACTTTTCTCACCCTGGGTTCTCAGGTGAAAATTCAGCCTGTCGCTAAGTATGACTGGGAGCAGAAGTACTACTATGGCAACCTGATTGCCGTGTCTAACTCCTTCTTGGCCTATGCCATTCGGGGTGAGTAAGGACAGTGGGGAGGAGGGAATGTTCTGCTGGACGTCCCATAGAGCCAGCTCCAACATCAGGCCACTAAGGCCTTAGGGGTACAATGGAAGGTTTGTCCATGCTACCTCTTGGGGAGCTGGGTGGGAAAACCAAGCTTGAGACTATGGTGGTGGCAGGGAGACAGGCAGGGGCAGGGTTTCTCTGCTGCTGCCTGAGCCTGGATATGCACTCATGGTCCACTGCTCTCCACGTTCTAGCTGCCAACAATGGCTCCGCCATGGTGCGGGTGATCAGTGTCAGCACTTCGGAGCGGATCTTGCTCAAGGGCTTCACAGGCAGTGTGGCTGATCTGGCTTTTGCACACCTCAACTCTCCACAGCTGGCCTGCCTGGATGAGGCAGGCAACCTATTTGTGTGGCGCTTGGCTCTGGTTAATGGCAAAATTCAGTATCCATTCCTTGGTGTGGGGTAGTGGGACTGAAGAAGGGTGGGCGGAGCTGGGGCTGTCATGTCTCTTCATTCACTTATCTAGCCCTTAACACCCTGCTCAGAGAAGAGATCTTGGTCCATATCCGGCAGCCAGAGGGCACGCCACTGAACCACTTCCGCAGGATCATCTGGTGCCCCTTCATCCCTGAGGAGAGTGAGGACTGCTGTGAAGAGAGCAGCCCGACAGTGGCCTTGCTGCATGAAGACCGGGTGAGGGGGCTGGCATGGTGAGGAGGCGCCAGAGTAGCCATAGTGTAGGCATGGGCTGCACAATCACCTCCCTGTGCCTTCCAGGCTGAAGTGTGGGACCTGGACATGCTCCGCTCCAGCCACAGCACCTGGCCTGTGGATGTCAGCCAGATCAAGCAGGGCTTCATTGTGGTAAAAGGTCACAGCACGGTAAGCCTATGACTGCCTGCCTCCCCTGCCCTCCCCTCTTCCTCATATCCATCCTCTGTTCCCTATATCCACAGCTGCCCAGGCAGCTTTGCTGGCACTCTGCCCATGGGGACCCTGAGCTCCAAGTGGCTCTCGCCTGTGCAGCTTTCTCCATACCTAGTGGCATCCTGCAGGTCTGGCCTTCTCTAGGGACCCTGTTCAGTCAGTCACATAAGCATGCCAGTCCAACCATGAGTCAGCCCAGCTCATTACCATCCTCACTTGAGAGGGGCTCGTTCTCACCTCTAGTCAGTAAAGCTTTTTGGGTTCTTCCTAGTGCCTCAGTGAAGGAGCCCTCTCCCCTGATGGGACTGTGCTGGCTACTGCGAGCCATGATGGCTATGTCAAGTTCTGGCAGATCTACATTGAGGGGCAAGATGAGCCAAGGTAAGGCAGGGCCTGAGGGACCAGGATCCCCCTCAGGTAGCAGACCAGAGTGCTCACTTAAGCCCCTCATCTGCCTACCTACAGGTGTCTGCATGAGTGGAAGCCTCATGATGGGCGGCCCCTCTCCTGCCTCCTGTTCTGTGACAACCATAAGAAACAAGATCCTGAGTGAGTGAGTGGGCAGCCAAGTGGGTGGTGGGCTGGTCCACCACCAAGTGGGTGGTGGCTCTCAGCAGGGGCCCAGCCAGCCACTCAGTGCCTTGTTGTCTTGCAGTGTCCCTTTCTGGAGGTTCCTTATTACTGGTGCTGACCAGAACCGGGAGCTAAAGATGTGGTGCACAGTATCCTGGACGTGCCTGCAGACTATTCGGTTAGCAAGGGCTGGGAGGCTGGGGAACTGGACAGGGGCAGCAGGATTGGGGATATGGGTTCCTGGAGTTCTTAGCCTCATTCACTCTGCTTTGTGGCTCCCTAGTTTCTCCCCAGATATCTTTAGCTCAGTGAGTGTGCCCCCTAGCCTCAAGGTTTGCTTGGATCTCTCAGCAGAATATCTGATTCTCAGCGATGTGCAACGGAAGGTAGGCTACCATGGGGTACCCTGGGCAGAGCTGGGATTATAGGAGATGGCGGAGGGCAGGGGGTACATCTGCAGCCCTTAGCCTCTGAGCTCAGTTAGGAACATGCTGCCTGTGCAGGTCCTCTATGTGATGGAGCTGCTACAGAACCAGGAGGAGGGCCGTGCCTACTTCAGCTCCATCTCAGAGTTCCTGCTCACCCACCCTGTACTAAGCTTCGGTATCCAGGTTGTGAGTCGTTGCCGGCTGCGGCACACTGAGGTGCTGCCTGCTGAGGAGGAAAATGACAGCCTGGGTGCTGGTAAGCTGCCTCAGGGTCAGAGCTATGTGTCCATATCCTAGGGGGTTCTGGAGGCACAGAGAGGCCCAGGGGCTTAATCATCCACACTGTTCTTTCAGATGGTACCCATGGAGCCGGTGCCATCGAGTCTGCGGCCGGTGTGCTCATCAAGCTCTTTTGTGTGCATACTAAGTGAGTGTCTGAGGAGGCCCACTAGTGCCTTGTCTGTATCTGTCTCCATTCTGCTGACCCTGGCCTTTGGAGCACTCTATTCGCCTTCTCTTCCTGCAGGGCACTGCAAGATGTGCAGATTCGCTTCCAGCCACAGCTGAACCCTGATATTGTGGCCCCGCTCCCCACGCACACTGCCCACGAGGACTTTAGTGAGTAGGGCGTGAGAGGGAGGTAGGGTAAGTTGGACTGACCAGGGTCTGAGATCTGATTCAAGTGGCAACTTGTCCTGCAGCATTTGGAGAGTCTCGGCCTGAACTGGGCTCTGAGGGCCTGGGGTCAGCCGCTCACGGCTCCCAGCCTGACCTCCGACGAATCGTGGAGCTGCCTGCACCCGCCGACTTCCTCAGTCTGAGTAGTGAGACCAAGCCCAAGTTGATGACACCTGATGCCTTCATGACACCTAGCGCCTCTCTGCAGCAGGTACTCTCCCAGGGTTGGGGGACCTGGGAATGCCCCAGCCACAGGCCACAGCTCTCATTCCCTGCATCTCCCCAGATCACTGCCTCTCCCAGCAGCAGCAGCAGTGGTAGCAGCAGCAGCAGCAGCAGCAGCAGCAGTAGCAGCAGCTCCCTTACAGCTGTGTCTGCCATGAGCAGCACCTCAGCTGTGGACCCCTCCTTGGCCAGGTGAGGCAAGGGTCAGAGATGGAGGATGGCAGGGGCTGGTGCCAGCTGACGCCAAGCTCTGGCTGCTGACACCTCAGTCTTCCCCCACCAGGCCGCCTGAGGAGCTGACCTTGAGCCCCAAGCTGCAGCTGGATGGCAGCCTGGCAATGAGCAGCAGTGGCAGCCTGCAGGCAAGCCCGCGTAGCCTCCTGCCCAGCCTGCTCCCGGCCCCAGCTGACAAACTGACTCCCAAGAGTCCAGGCCAGGTATGTGAATGGGTGCGTGTGAAGTGTGGGGAGCAGGTGGGTGGCAGCAGGAAAGGTGGGTGGTGGGCTTCTCCCAGCCCCCTGCTGCTGGTCCTGCTCTTCCCTATATAGTCCATGTTTCTCTGAGGTCATCTCACCCTCCTATGTTTCCTGGAAGGTGTCTCCTCAGCCTCCCTGTCCCCAATTCCTCTTCTAGGCTATGGCCCCATTTTTGACCTGTATCCCCACTTCCCTGCTGCCCCATCTCTCATTACTACTAATACTAGTGCCTCATCTCTGTGTCCCCCATCCCTGCCTCACCTGTCACTTAAGCCCCCATCTTTGGCCCACCTTAGGTGCCTACTGCTGCCTCTGCACTGTCCTTGGAGCTGCAGGAAGTGGAGCCCCTGGGGCTACCCCAAGCCTCCCCGAGCCGTACCCGCTCCCCTGATGTCATCTCCTCAGCTTCCACTGCCCTGTCCCAGGACATCCCTGAGATTGCGTCTGAGGCCCTGTCACGTGGCTTTGGCTCCTCTGCACCAGAGGGCCTTGAGCCAGACAGTATGGCTTCAGCCGCCTCAGCATTGCATCTACTGTCCCCACGGCCCCGGCCAGGGCCCGAGCTTGGCCCCCAGCTTGGCCTTGATGGAGGCCCTGGGGATGGAGATCGGCATAATACCCCCTCCCTCCTGGAGGCAGCCTTGACCCAGGAGGCCTCGACCTCAGACGGTCAGGTTTGGCCCACGGCACCTGACATTACTCGTGAGACCTGCAGCACTCTTGCAGAAAGGTGAGGAGCTTGGGAGGAGAAAAGTGTGCTAGCTAGGAGGAGGCTTTAGGAGGGGCTTCAGATAGAATCATCCACTGCTGAGTCGGCCTGTCCCCTAGCCCCAGGAATGGCCTTCAGGAAAAGCACAAGAGCCTGGCCTTCCACCGTCCACCATATCACCTGCTGCAGCAACGTGACAGCCAGGATGCCAGTGCTGAGCAAAGGTGGACGCCACCCTATGCCATTGCCCTCATGGGGTGGTGGGCAGCAAGTGGGCAGGGGCTTACCCCTGCTTCCCCTTCCCATAGTGACCATGATGATGAGGTGGCCAGCCTTGCCTCTGCTTCAGGAGGCTTTGGCACCAAAGTTCCTGCTCCACGGCTGCCTGCCAAGGACTGGAAGACCAAGGGATCCCCTCGAGCCTCACCCAAGCTCAAGAGGAAAAGCAAGAAGGATGATGGGTAGGGAGGAGTCCTAGGGATGGGGGAGGGTGGTCTCCAGGCTGCCTGACGTAGCCTGAGGTGCTTCTTGCCTATGGCAGGGATGTGGCCATGGGATCCCGGCTCACAGAGCACCAGGTAAGTGAATGAGCTCACTTTGTACTCGTGGGAGTTTCACTCTGTGAGGATGGGGAAGGGCTCTGGGCCATTCCCTGGACTGGTTTGTAGGGATGGGTGGGGCAGGCATCATGTGACTCTCAGTGCCACTGGCAGGTGGCAGAGCCCCCTGAGGACTGGCCAGCGCTAATTTGGCAACAGCAGAGAGAGCTGGCAGAGCTGCAGCACAGCCAAGAAGAGCTGCTGCAGCGTCTGTGTACCCAACTCGAAGGTCTGCAGAACACCGTCACAGGCCACGTAGAACGTGCCCTTGAGACCCGGCACGAGCAGGAGCGTATCCTTAAGGCTGGTAGCACAACATGGCATAGGGATGGGGGCAGCATTCTTGGCCTGGGAAGGAGTACACAACCTGCTCCAGGCCTGTTCCTTAGCTATGGCGTAGAGCGGCGGCTGGAGCGAGCACTGGCTGAGGGGCAGCAGCGGGGAGGGCAGCTGCAGGAGCAGCTGACACAACAGTTGTCCCAGGCACTGTCTTCGGCTGTAGCTGGGCGGCTGGAGCGCAGCTTACGGGATGAGATCAAGAAGACAGTCCCTCCATGTGAGTTTTGCAAACAGACTCCCTTTAGGTGGTTCAGGTGGGAGTAGGGGTACCTGTCAAGTTTCTCCTGGCTCCACCTTCTCCTATTCCCCTCTCCCAGGTGTCTCAAGGAGTCTGGAGCCTGTGGCAGGCCAACTGAGCAACTCAGTAGCCACCAAGCTCACAGCTGTGGAGGGCAGCATGAAAGAGAACATCTCTAAGCTGCTCAAGTCCAAGGTGCTATAGGGCCCAAAATATGGGTGGAGGTGGTGGTTCTGGCCTAGTCAGGCCAGGCTGCGCTCAGGCTTTCAACTTGGCCCCTCCCTCTAATTCCAGAACTTGACTGATGCTATTGCCCGAGCAGCTGCAGACACATTACAGGGGCCGATGCAGGCTGCCTACCGAGAAGCCTTCCAGAGTGTGGTGCTGCCGGCCTTTGAGAAGAGCTGCCAGGCCATGTTCCAGCAAATCAATGATAGCTTCCGGTTGGGGACACAGGAATGTGAGTGGGGTCATATGGCCCAAGGTGGGAACGACTATCCTCCGCTTTCCTACTGTTCCTCTTACACTGCCTGTGGTCACCCCTCAGACTTGCAGCAGCTAGAAAGCCACATGAAGAGTCGGAAGGCACGGGAACAGGAGGCCAGGGAGCCTGTGCTGGCCCAGCTGCGGGGCCTGGTCAGCACACTGCAGAGTGCCACCGAGCAGATGGCAGCGACTGTGGCCAGCAGTGTTCGGGCTGAGGTGCAGCACCAGCTGCATGTGGCTGTGGGCAGGTATGTGGGCAGGGTGGTGGGTTTGAGGAAGGCCAGATTGGGCTCCCTGTCCACTTCACCTCACTCACTTACCTTTGCAGCTTGCAGGAGTCCATTTTAGCACAGGTACAACGCATTGTTAAGGGTGAGGTGAGTGTGGCGCTCAAGGAGCAGCAGGCCGCTGTCACCTCCAGCATCATGCAGGCCATGCGTTCAGCTGCTGGCACACCTGTCCCCTCTGCCCACCTTGACTGCCAGGCCCAGCAAGCCCATATCCTCCAGCTGCTGCAGCAGGGCCATCTCAATCAGGCCTTCCAGCAGGTACGATAGGTGTTAGGCCCTGGTAAGGGTCATGTGTCTCTTGACAAGGCCCACACAGCACACATTCCACTCCACCCACCAGGCTTTGTACCTTCTGGCTGCAGCAGAGTGTTCTTGGTTCCTTTTGGCCTCCAGGCCATTGTCCCTGCTGCTTCCTCTTCCTGGACCCCTTTCTTCCCACCTAGCCCACCTTGCTTTACAACTACCCTCTCAGGAACCATTTCTTGATCCCCTAGGGTAACTACATGGCCCTATAGGGCTCTCTCTGGGCCCCTCTGGAGCCCTCACTAGCCCACCTTGTGGTCATCTGCCCCCAGGCCACACAGTTCAGACAAGCAGACATTCCATCCTGATGTTCACTGTAAATGGTGCTGCTTTTTTCTCCTCCAGGCCCTAACAGCTGCTGACCTGAGCCTAGTGCTGTATGTATGTGAAACTGTGGACCCAGCCCAGGTTTTTGGGCAGCCACCCTGCCCGCTCTCCCAGCCTGTGCTCCTTTCCCTCATCCAGCAGCTGGCATCTGACCTTGGCACTCGAACTGACCTCAAGCTCAGGTAAGTGTGGGCAGTCAGGGACAGGGAGATGAGCTGTGCAGTGGGGTAGTGGGAGGGAGCAGTTTGAAGCTGATGCCCACTTCTGCCTGAATCTCCTCCCTAATTTTCTTCACCAATCCCCTCTGCCCTCACCCCAAGGATTCCTTCTGGGCATCGGTGCCACCAGGGGGTGCTCCCATCTGCTGGCACCCACCTGTAGCCTGTTCTTTCCCCTTTATCCCCAGCTACCTGGAAGAGGCTGTGATGCACCTGGACCACAGTGACCCCATCACTCGGGACCACATGGGCTCTGTTATGGCCCAGGTGCGCCAAAAGCTTTTTCAGTTCCTGCAGGCTGAGCCACACAACTCACTTGGCAAAGCAGCCCGGCGTCTCAGCCTCATGCTGCATGGCCTTGTGACCCCTAGCCTCCCTTAGCTGCTAAGCCTGCCTTGCCCAGGGGTGGGATGGCACTGAAGGCCAGCAAACAGGCCTAGGTTGAGGCAGAGTTATGGCTGGCTTTTACTTGCTCAGGCCCCCATTTCTGGGGTGTTTGGGGGTTGGGGAGCAGGGAGCACTGGCTGTGGTCTACAGGGTGTGGTAGTCAGCAGGTTTAGGCTGGGCCCAGGGCAGGTATTGAGCCTTCTTGGGTTCTGCCATGCCTGGAGCATGACCCCGAGATCGTGACACCACTTGAGTGGAATTTTCCATGTTCCTTTTTACCTCTGATTTGGATCTTTTTGTTTTTGAAAAACATTGAGAAATTCAATTAAATGCTTTTGGAATAAAATGAAGTATGTGTGTGCTTTTAGTCTGTCTTTGGTGTGACTCTCATAACTGCCCTCTGTTCCCTGTCCTTCTCTTCCCCATGGAGCTCTGTATAGGCCAATCCAGCCAAAGGGCCAGGTTACCTACTCATCTACTCCAACTGTCTTCCCAAATTTACCTTATCTTTCCTTCTATGGGGTGAGGGTCCAGGGACCTGCTCAGCACCATCCTGTGCCCCTGGGAATTTCTGCTCTCTGAGGTCCCTTTGCTCCTTTACCAGTCTGGGTTTTGGAGGCGGAGCCGCCGGCTGGCTTTGGAGCCCCACCCCCGGCTCCCATCCAATCACCGTCCCCTCCTCCGGGGGCTGGGTGGACGGGCTGTGCTCCTAGCAGCTAGCTCCCGCACTAGGCTCTCAGCTAGGGATGATGCGCCGCTGCTGCCGCCGCTGCCAACAACCACCCCGTGCCCTGAGGCCGCTGCTGTTGCTGCCCCTCGGTGAGTGTGGGCGTCCGGGGCCCAGGCCACACCTCCTCTCGCCCGGCCAGGCCAGGTATAGGGTGAGTGGGAACGCTGGGTGCCAGGGTGGAGAAGAGTTGCAAGGGTTCCAGGAAGGTGTGCTGGTGACTTCAGGACAGAAAATCAGAGGCACAAACAGCTCCAGTTATGGGAGAAGGACTCCAAAATTTGCATCCCCTCTTCTGATAAAGGGAGCCATGCCAATGGCGGGACTTGTAGACCAGTCCTAGGATCCCTAAGTCCTTTCTGAGGGTCTGGCCTGGATCCCAATACCTCTTCATCCTGCCCTGTCTCTCCAAAAAATACCTATCTTTGGAGAGAGTTCGCAGGGCCAAGCAAACCTTGTCTAAAACTGCAGAGAGATGCACCTGTTCCTGGTCCTGGTCCTCCGGATCCCCCTCCCTTCCACCCTGTCCTAACTCCTTCACGTGGACCTTTCTCACCTCACCTGGGGCCCCAGAAGCTCAGAGGAAGAGCTGACTTGGGGGACACAATACCCCCTCCCCCTGTACAAATCTCAGTCCGGTTCCTAACCTTGAAGAGGGCCTGGGTAGGTAATCCCCAGACTTGCCCTTTAGTTCCCTGGGGCACCCTTTTCCCGCTGAGTCACATCCCCAGAGTGCTCCCAGGTAAACAAGCCCCTGGGGGCTGGGGGATGGGTCTGGCTCATCCTATCTACTGGTCTGCCCCCCCCACCCCATCCCTGCCCCACTTCTAGTCCTTGTACCTCCCCTGGCAGCAGCTGCAGCAGGCCCAAACCGCTGTGACACCATATACCAGGGCTTTGCCGAGTGTCTCATCCGCCTGGGGGATGGCATGGGCCGAGGAGGCGAGCTGGAGACCATCTGCAGGTACTGGCGGGTGCGAGGCAGTGGCCCAACCTGTGCCACCATCGGGGGCTGACCTTTTATTTCCCAAGCCAGAGTCTCCTTGCCTCACCTAATCCCCCTAATCCCACTCCCTTAACAGGTCTTGGAATGACTTCCATGCCTGTGCCTCTCAGGTCCTGTCAGGCTGTCCAGAGGAGGCAGCTGCAGTGTGGGAGTCACTACAGCAAGAAGCTCGCCGGGCCCCTCACCCGAATAACTTGCACACACTGTGCAGCGCCCCAGTGCGTGTTCAGGAGCGCGACACAGGCTCCAAAACCAACCAGGAGACGCTGAGGGCAACAGCGCCTGCACTCCCCATGGTCCCTGCACCCCTGCTGCTGGTGGCTGCTCTGGCCATGGCCTACCTCCTGGGGCTTCTGTCCTAGCCTGTTGGGTCAGGTGGCAGTGCCCAGGCCTCCAGCCCTGCTCTGGCGGTGGTTGTCCAGGCTCTGCAGAGCGCAGCAGGGCTTTTCATTAAAGGCATTTATATTTGTACTAAGTTCCTTCCTTTCTCCCAGCTGCGGCCTTGCTTGGCTGGGGCTGGAGACTCCCAGAAACTGATCTTCAGCTTGGATGGGAGGGGCAGGGCTGAGGGCCACCACAGGGGACTCAATCTTCTTACAAACACTCATTTCCCAGTGGCAGCCCCAAGCTTTCCATTTCGTGCAGGTCCCAAGAGCTCCTCTGGTGGAGACTGGAGATCTGCCAGAATGCACAGTCTTCCTCTACCTTACTGTGCTGGCTGGGGTTGAGGGTGGGGTCTCAGCCCTGCACTCCTAGCACTGCCTACCCCTTCTATCCTGGCCCCTGGGGGCCAGATCCGAGGGGTGGAGTACCCTTGATCCCAGCTCTACCCCCTCCCCAGCCTCCTGCTCCTGACCATCTCACCTCCTCCTCCCTCTGTCTGTCACTTCAGCCTTCAAGGGACAGCACAGACTACGTGCTCAGTCCCTTTCTCTGGGTTTCTGGTCTAAGGGAGGCCTGTTCTAGAAGGTGGGGAGCCTCTGTTGAAGTCCACATTCAAGCCCCTGATGTGACCTGAAGTGGCAAAAACTGGAGTCACCATAAGGGTTCCTCTGGCCTCTGCTCTCCACAAGCTTGTTCCTTGAGAAGAGGTAGGCAGTGTGCAGTCAAAGCAATCGCAGAAGGCTTTCTGGAAGCCATGTAATGACAGCGTGTGGTGTGTGAGGAGCCCCTCTTCATACAGGCGGAAAGGAAGAGCACAATCAGCATAGGCAGAATCTGAGGAAGGAGGAGGCCTTCTGGGGGTGGGGCCCTCTTCTGATCAGCCTTCTCCCACCACTGCCAGGATCCTATTCCAAGCCATCACCCACAGTTTCAGTGACACTGCCTTAGTCTCCTCATTGACTTCTATTATCGCTCCCTCCACTTTATTCTTTTTTTTTTTTTGAGATGGAGTCTCATTCTTCTTGGCCAGGCTGGAATGCAGTGGTGTGATCTCGGCTCACTGCAACCTCCACCTCCCGGGTTCAAGCGATTCTCCTGCCTCAGCCTCCCTAGTAGCTGGGATTACAGGTGCCTGCCATCATGCCTGGCTAGAGATAGGTTTTGCCATATTGGCCAGGCTGGTCTCGAACTCCTACCACAGGTGATCCGACCCCTTTGCCCTCCCAAAGTGATAGGATTGCAGGCATGAGCCACCATGTTTGGCCTTATTCCTTACTTTCTAAACTGAAAAACTCAGCCAGGCACTGTGGCTCATGCTTGCAGTGTCACCTCCTCCAAGAACTATTCCTTACCCTGACTACAAGCTGAATCAGAAGCCTCCTCTAGGTCTACACAGCTCCTGGATTCTCTTCTGCCTCAGTACTGATAGCACTAGCTTGTTATTGTCTAGGTACAGGTCAGAATTCCCCACTGTGGACTCCCCAAGGGCAGGAAGTCCTTTTTGTCAGAATCCTCGTTGTGTCTCTAGCATCCAGCCTAGGGCTGGATATAAAGGGTACACTTCTTGTGGGAGGGTGTGGAATGAAAGATAGAACTCTAAGTCCAGCACGGGTAGTGCTATAGTCAGCAAGAGCTTGGACTGAGAATGACCCAATGTGGAGGTGTGTCATCTTTGGGTGGCACCTTCATCCTGGGCATACTGCAGGGAAGATGGTGCTGGGGCTGTATACCCCAGAAGTCTTCCAGAGCTGGTATTGGGTGGCCAGGAGCAGGGGCCTGGCTGTTCTGGCCGACCATCAGGGAGATTACCATCCTCCTGCTGTGACCTACTTTCCCCCTGGTTTTTGCTTCCTAAGTCCCTATGCTTCTATGGAATAGAGGGGAGCTTAGGGAAGGGGGAAAGAATCTGCTCTCTGGCCAGAGGCTTAAGGGCTTTGTGCATTTTTATCCTAGAGCTGGAGGAGAGGGGTGGGCTGATAGCCAAGCTAGCTGGGCCCTGGGCACAGCTGCTCAGGCCAGAGTATCACGGTGATGGTGTTTCTCACACTTGCAGCACTGTGGACAAGGAGTAGCTTATTGTTCTGAGAGAGCCTAGGGGATGAATATCCTGGGCCTAGTCCCCTCTCCATTCATATATCTCTTCACCTCAGGGCCTCCCTCTTGCTCTTCTCCAGAGCCCAGACCAGCACCTGAACATAGTAAGGGTTCAATAAATATTTGTTAATTAGCTGAATGTCTGTAAAATAGGAGTGTTGTGTGGATTTCTGAGTGCCATCAACCCTGGAATTCACATTACTTTTAACCTTCACAACCCCTTTTTTTTTTGAGACAGAGTCTCACTCCATCACCAGACACCAGACTGGAGTGCAGTGGCACGATCTCGACTCACTGCAACCTCCGCCTCCTGGGTTCAAGCAATTCTCTTGCCTCAGCCTCCAGAGTAGCTGGGACTACAGGCGCGCACCACCATGCCCAGCTACTTTTTGTATTTTTTTTTTTTTGAGATGGAGTTTCACTCTTGTTACCCAGGCTAGAGTGCAATAGCACGATCTCGGCTCACTGCAACCTCCGCCTCCTAGGTTCAAGCAATTCTCCTGCCTCAGCCTCCCGAGTAGCTGGGACTACAGGTGTGCGCCACCATGCCCAGCTAATTTTTTAATATTTTTAGTAGAGACGGGGTTTCACCATGTTGACCAGTATGGTCTCGATCTCTTGACCTTGTGATCCACCCGCCTTGGCCTCCTAAAGTGCTGGGATTATAGGCATGAGCCACCGCGCCTGGCCCCTAATTTTTATATTTTTAGTAGAGACAGTGTTTCACCATGGTGGCCAGGGTGGTCTCGATCTCTTGACCTCATGATCCACCCACCTCGGCCTCCCAAAGTGCTGGGATTACAGGCGTGAGCCACCGTGCTTGGCAAACTTTGACAACTCTTTAAGGTCAGGATTATGACCCGCCCCCTTATATTTTATTTAATTTTTTGAGACAAAGACTCATTCTGTCACTCAGGCTGGGGTGCAGTAACCCAATCCAGGTTCACTGCAGCCTTGACCTCCCGGGCTCAAGTGATTATCTAGCCTTAGCCCCTTGTGTAGCTAGGACTGTAGGTGTATGCCACCATGCCCAGCTAATTTTATTTTATATTTTTGCAGAGACAGGGTCTCATTATGTCACCCAGGCTGGTCTCGAACTCTTGGCCTCAAGTGATCCTCCTGCCTCAGCCTCCCAAAGTGTTGAGATTACAAGCACTGGGCCATCCTCATTATATAGCTAAGAAAAATGAGGCTTAGGGCCCCGTGCAGTGATCCATGCCTGTAATCCCAGCACCTTGGGGAGGCTAAGGTAGGAGGATCACTTGAGGCCCTGTCTAAATAAATAAACAGGCTGGGCACAGTGGCTCACACCTGTAATCCCAACACTTTGGGAGGCTGAGGTGGGCAGATTACCTGAGGTCAGGAGTTTAAGACCAGCCTGACCAACATGGAGAAACCCTGTCTCTACTAAAAATACAAAATTAGCCGGGCATGGTGGTGCATACCTGTAATCCCAGCTACTCAGGAGGCTGAGGCCAGAGAATCACCTGAGTCTGGGAGGTGGAGGTTGTGGTGAGCTGAGATTGCACCATTGCACTCCAGCCTGGGCAACAAGAGTGAAACTCTGTCTCAAAAAAATAAAAATAGGGGCGTGGTGGCTCATGCCTGTAATCCCAGCACCTTGGGAGGCCAAGGCAAGTGAATCACAAGGTCAGGAGATTGAGACCATTCTGGTCATGGTGAAACCCTGTTTCTATCAAAATACAAAAAATTAGCCGGGCATGGTGGCTCCCACCTGTAGTCCCAGCTACTCAGGAGGCTGTGGCAATGGAATCGCTTGAACCTGTGAGATGGAGGTTGCAGTAAGCTGAGATCGTGCCACTGCACTCTAGCCTGGCGACAAAGCAAGACTGTCTCAAAAATAAATAAATAAATAAGTCAGGCATGGTGGTGTGTGCCTGTAGACTCAGCTGTTTGGGAGGCTGAGGCAGGAGGATCCCTTGAGCCTAGGAGTTTGAGGTTACAGTGAGCTTTGATCTCCAGCCTGGATGACAGAACAAGACCCTGTCTCTATTAAAAAAAAAAAAATGCTGGGCGCAGTGGCTCATGCCTGTAATCCCAGCACTTTGGGAGACCGAGGCCACCAGATCACCTGAGGTCAGGAGTTCAAGACCAGCCTGGCCAAAAAAAAAAAAAAGAGGCTGATGAGGCGGATGTCTTTCTTAAAGTCAAACAGCTGTGGAAGTGTCAGAACTGGGGTTTCATCTCAGGTATGTCTGGCCCCAAAGTCTATACCCTTAATTATCACACTAGACTTTTGGAAACAATTTTTTTTTTAACCACTAAGATCCTAGGAAACAACTTTTTTTAGGCAGAGTTTTGCTCTTGTCGCCCAGGCTGGAGTACAGTGGCAATCTCGGCTTACTGCAACCTCTGCCTCCCCAGTTCAAGCTATTCTCCAGTCTCAGCCTCCAGAGTACCTGGGACTACAGGCACCTGCCACCATACCCAGCTGATTCTAATTTTTGTATTTTTAGTAGAGACGGGGTTTCACCTTGTTGGTCAGGCTGCTCTTGAACTCCTGACCTCAGGTGATACATCCACCTTGGCCTCCCAAAGTGCTAGGATTACAGGCATGAGCCACTGTGCTGGGCTGATGACAATGTTTTATTGATGTTAATTTATTTTTATGTTTTAAAATATAACATTAGCTTATACAATCAATCAAAGACAGTTCCATGTGCAAAGTACATAATAAAGATTTGAATACATGAGCCACTGAAATGGGGAAGATGGATGGAGATTACAATACCCTTACCGTCTGCAGCACCTATTTTTCTTCCTCCAAGTTGGGTTGATTGTAAAGTGAACCAGTTCTCATCCCATAGAGGTCATTGTGAATGGTGACAATTTTTTTAAAATTCGCTTTCTTTTCAGACTCGGGATATAAATTAAAAAACAACAAATAACCATGAGTCCAAAAGTTGGCCCAAGATTGACTTCACCAATTCACAAATTAACCGTTTGCAATTCTTCTTTGATGGAGACCAAATTCAACACATGGAGTGTCTAAAATTATTCTAATTGCAGTTTTAAAAAATAAATTTTTTGAATGAAATTTAAGTTAATCCTTTGCGGAGTTCCGGAAGCACTTCCAGAAACCTCTGTTGGAAAGCACTGTTTACCCAACCTCGCACTACAGTCCCTTTCCCCCAATCAGAAACTTAAATCTTTCTCCCTACTTCCCTTAATTCCTCCTCTTCCTATCAGCGATCGGTCCCGCAGGCAGCGGTCAAGTTGCTTTGAGCGACAAATAGACCCACCTCAGGAGAGTGCTCGTCCCGCCCCGAAGAGGTTGATTGGCAGGCAGCGCTCGGAGATCCGCCAACCGGGTAGCCCGGCTTCGGGAGAATCCGCCCCCGTCCCGCCCCGTAGGTTTGTTTTGGCGTCAGCCGCGCGCTGTGATGACGCCAAGACGCTAACGCCCGAGAATGGCGGCGGCGGCCACGGCCACTGCCCGGAGATGGCCCGCAGAGCCATCAAGACGCCGAAGAGCCCGCCGCCCGCGCGAGGTGAGGCGGCCCGGCCCAGGGCGACGGCCCGACGGGCGGGAGGGGCAGCCGAACTGTGGCCGTGGTCGTTTTCTGGCGCACAGGGGCCTGCCCCTGGTCAGCCCGTAGCCTCGGCCCTTGCCCCGTGCGCCAGGGCCTCCAGGGTCGGAGAGCAGGCCGGGCGATGGCTGCTCGGGGTCCGCGGCGTCCGAGTCTGGACTGGCCTCGAAACGTGCTGTTGTGCTGGGTAGCCCGTCTCTAGGCTCGCGTGGGCCTGGTGGACGTGCTCGGCTGCCCTGCCTGGTTGCTGTTCAGCCGCCCCGTGTCCAGAGCGGGTCAGGTTTATCCAACCCGCTTGTCCTTACTGTCTTCTGGCGTCTGGCTCCTACTCCACACCCCTCCTTTGCGTCTGCCAGGGGCCGGTGGGGCAGCTGATCGCTTCCTTGTGCAGGCTGGGAGAAAGCAGGTCTGAGTCCAGCTGGGTTGCCTGATTGGCAAGCTTGTCATTCCTCTACCTGCAAGGGGAAGCCTAGCACCCCCACACTTAGTCTCCCTCCATAAAGCGGCTAAAGTGGTAATTACCACCTGAAAATCTGAATAAGCCCTTTACTGCCTGAAACTGGTTCCTTAGTGCCTTCAGGACAAAGGTCAGAATATTTTTTTTTTGGAGATGGAGCCTTACTCTGTCGTCAGGCTGGAGTGCAGTGGCACAATCTCGGTTCACTGCAGCCTCCGTCTCCCGGGTTCAAGCGATTCTCCTGCCTCAGCTTCCCCAGTAGCTGGGACTACAGACGCGCTCCACCACACCCAGATAATTTTTGTATTTTTAGTACAGTTGGGGTTTCACCATGTTGGCCAGGTTTTCTCAATTTCTTGACCTCATGATCCACCCGCCTCAGCCTACCAAAGTGCTGGGATTACAGGCGTGATCCACCACGCCCGGCCCAAAGGCCACACTTCTTAGCAAGGCATTCAGGGCTCTTCATAATCTAGTGAAGGCCTAACCAGCCAGTAAACACCAGAGCACTTCTGTGCTCCCTTTACATAGTTTATTGTTAAAGTGCGTGGCCCTCCTGTTAGCTCTGTGGTTTCATACCTTCGTGCTCTATTATTACTGATTTTGAGACAATGTCTCTTTTGTCCAAGCTGGAGTGCAATGGCTTATTCATACCTCACTGCAGTCTTGAACTCCTAGACTCAAGTTTTCCTCCTGCCTCA
Source organism: Cacajao melanocephalus (assembly GCA_963573385.1). Classification (NCBI taxonomy): domain Eukaryota; kingdom Metazoa; phylum Chordata; class Mammalia; order Primates; family Pitheciidae; genus Cacajao; species Cacajao melanocephalus. Next base: position 15,164 of record CAUYLG010068652.1, on the reverse strand, counting down.
ACCTCCTGAGTAGCTGAGACGACAGGCATGTCCCATCACGTCTGGCTGTTGACAGGCATGTCCCATCACGTCTGGCTGTTTTTAAATTTTTTGTAGAGCCTGGGAGTCTCACTTTGTTGCCAAGCCTGGCTTCAAACAACCTTCTTGCCTAGGCTCTCAAAGTATTGGGATTATTAATACAGGCGTGAGCCACTGTGTTTGGTCCCCTTGTGCTTTAGATACGCAGTTTTCTCAATACGCAGTTTGCAATACCCTGTCTTCCACCCTCCCACCCACCACCACCTACCAGTGTTGTAAACTTACATCTGTCCTATAAAATCCACCGGAGATGTCACTTCCTAGGAAAAAAATCTCCTTTACTTCACGTGTAACCATTAACTCCTCTATATCCATGCTGCTACTATTGAGTACATTCTGTTGTGTCACATGGTGGTCTGTCTGCATATGTCTGGCTCTGCCTGGCACATAAGTCAGGTTGCTGACTTATGAATGGATACAGATTCAGCTGTGTTATTGAGCTCCTATCAGGGCTAGGATCTGAGATGAGGATAGCAAATGCAAGCATATGTGTGTGGTAGGTGGTACAGCCTCTTAAACCTAGATGGTCCAGAATCTCCTGGGGTAACTTGGTGATAGAAATTCAGGAGCCTCACTGTCTGAGATTTTTTTTTTTTTGAGATGGAGTTTTGCTATTTTTGCCCAGGCTGGAGTGCAGTGGTGCTATCTCGGTTCACTGCAACCCCTGCCTCCCAGGTTCAAGTGATTCTCTTGCCTCAGTCTCCGGAGTAGCTGGGATTACAGGCAAGCACCACTACACCTGGCTTATTTTTGGATTTTTAGTAGAGATGGGGTTTCACCATGTTGACCAGGCTGGTCTCGAACTCTTGACCTCAAATGATCCACCTGCCTCAGCTTCCCAAAGTGCTGGGATTACAGGTGTGAGCCACTGCACCTGGCCGAGATTTTTTTTTAAACAGAGACAGGGCCGGGCGTGGTGGCTCATGCCTGTAATCCAAGCACTTTGGAGGCCAAGGCGGGAGGATCACCTGAGGTCGGGAGTTCAAGACCAGCCTGACCAACATTGTGAAACCCTGTCTTTTTTTTTTTTTTTTTTAAATAAAAAAATAAACAGAGACGGGTCTCGCCATGTTGCCCAGGCTGGTGTCGAACTCCTGGGCCCAAGCAGTCTTCCCACCTTGGCCTCCTAAAGTTTTGGGGTTACAGGCATGAGCCACTCCACCTGGCCCACTCAGATTTTGATGAAGATCTGGGGTAGTAATCTGTATTTTGTTATATATATATATATATATTTTTTTTTTAAGATAAAGTCTTGCTCTGTTGCTCAGGCTGGAGTGCAGTGGCGCGATCTCTGCTCACTGCAGCCTCCGCCTCCCGGGTTCAAGCGATTATTCTGCCTCAACCTCTGTAGCTAGGATTACAGGCACGTGCCACCATGCCCGTCTAATTTTTGTATTTTTAGAAGAGACAGGGTTTCATCATGTTGGCCAGGCTGGTCTTGACCTTTTGACTTTGTGATCCACCCACCTCGGCCTCCCAAAGTGCTGGGATTACAGGCATGAGCCACTGCACCCAGCCAGGAATCTGCATTTTGAAAAAAATTCCCAGGTAACTTTACTGTGCTTCCTCATTGACGATCTTTGTCATTGCCTAAGAAAACTGTTGTCCAGTGAGAAGGGCTTGCCTTGTGGACTCCTCTTGTGGACTCCTCTTGTGACGGTCTCATTCCTAGAATCATGGGCTTTGGTGTCAGAAAGACTTGGATCAGTTTCTGGCTTTTCTGAAATCTTGAGGCTAAGTCCTAATTTCCTTATTCCGTAATAGGAATAAACATGCCTACTACATGTGCTTGTAGAGAGGGCTGAGATGGTACATATAAGATGCTTAGCATGGTTGGCACTCGGTTAATGGAAGCCACATTTACTACTAATGGCTCCTCTTCCCAGAGTTCCTCTTGTCAAAAGAAGGCCTTGGTCTGTTGCCCAGGCTGGGGTGCAGTGGGGTGAGCTTGGCTTACTGCAACTTCTGCCTCCCGGGTTCAAGCAATTCTCTTGTCTCAGCCTCTGGAGTAGCTGGGACTACGGACACCTGCCACCATACCTGGCTAATCTTTGTATTTTTAGTCGAGACGAGGTTTTATCGTACTGGTCAGGCTAGTTTCAAACTCTTAATCTCAGGTGATCCACTCACCTCAGCCTCCCAAAGTTCTGGGATTACAAGTGTGAGCCACCGTGCCTGCCAGAAGGGCTTGTCCTAATAAGCTTGTTTGTTCTTCAGGCTTAGTTGTGTGTAGGAAGCTGCTTTTTATTATATGATTTCCTCAAGGTCATTTCTGGTCATCGGGGAAAACTGACAATACTGTGTTTCTTTTTTGTTTGTTTGTTTTTGAGATGGAGTTTCGCTCTTGTTGCCCAGGCTGGAGTACAACGGTGCCATCTCGGCTCACCGCAACATCTGCCTCCTGGGTTCAAGTGATTCTCCTGCCTCAGCCTCCTGCAATGCTGTGCTTCTAATCAGGGTAGATTTGGTTGGCCATACCCCTGGAAGAGATTTGGAATGCTGACTCACTAAGGGGTAGGTTTGCTGAATAAGCACATCGTCTAGGTCTAATTGTAGTTTTGCACTTGTTAAGTTGTATAAATGAGCTGGAAAAAGTGCAGCCTTCAGGAAACCTGTTTGCATCTGATACTGAGCTACAGTTGCACTTCACCTCAGACGTCTGCTTGGCATCTAGAACAGAATGCCCCTATAGATCCTAGTGTCTGTGGAATCTGAAGTAGGTGCTGGAGTTCTCTATCAATCACAAGTTCATAGTTAAAGGAGGGAGACTTTGGTTTGGCTTTCTGTTTGACTTGGGAAGTGTGTGTGTGTAATATGGACAACTTCAGTCCTCTTCACAGCTTCCTAAATGTATGATGAATGGGCTGTATATAGGTGTGCCCAAAGTATCGACCCTTAAGCTTCAGGATATTTGAGAACAGCTGTCTCCATTGACTCCAGGGTGTTATACAATAGTATCATTCTGTCATTCTCTGTGTATATCTTGGCATGGGAAAAAATTTTTGAGAGAAAGAAGTGCAGCCCTGGAAGAAGGGAAGCAGTTGTGCTTGTTGAGAGCTGGAGAGAGACTTACTTATTTGAACTCCCTTTCCTTCCAGGAATCTTAGTGAGTATTAAGCCGGTTTGTGTTGGCTAGGTCATCACTGAGCTAATTCTTGGTACAGCCCTCTGTTGCCATGGTGTCTGTTGTGATGCTAAGGTAGAAAAATGTGATGTTTTCATTTGCTGGGAGAAAGTTTTCTTTCCAAGTTGCCAGCCTTGAAATGGCCTCTCAGGGCATCCTAAGAGTCATGGATCAAGGGACTCTTGGTGTGGAACCATCCATGCTATAAGTTCCTTGAGAGTAGAGACTATGGCTGCCTTCTTTATTTATTTATTTTTTTTTTTAATTTATTTTTAAAATGGGGTTTCACCATGTTGGCCAGGCTGGTCTTGAACTCCTGATCTCAGGTGATCCACCCACCTTGGCCTCCCAAAGTGTTAGGATTACAGGCGTGAGCCACCGCGCCCGGCCGGCTGCCTTTTTGTTTGTCACAACCCCTGGCAGAGTTCCTGACCCACAGCAGGAATTAAGCAAGTATTTCTGAGTTGAGCGTTGGGATTTTGGAAGGAGAACCCCAGGTGCATTGCCAGGGTCTGTATCTCACTCTGTTGCCTAGGCTGGAGTGCAGTGGCATAATCATAACTCACTGCAACCTTGCCTTCCCTTGCTCAAGTGATTTTCTCACCTCAGCCTCCTGAGTAGCTGAGACTATGGGCACACAGCACCAAACCCAGCTAATTTTTAAAACAATTTTTTGTACAGAGGATGAGACAGGCCTTTTGAAACCAGCCTGGGCAACATGGTGAAACCCTGTCTCTACTGAAAATACAGAAATTAGCCAGGCATCCTAGGTACTTGGGAAGCTGAGGCACAAGAATCGCTTGAACCTGGGAGGCGGAGGCTTCAGTGAGCCAAGATTGTGCCACTGCACTCCAGCCTGGGCGACAGAGTGAGACCCTGTCTCAAAAAAAACTTTTTTTTTTTTTTCTGTAGAGACAAGGTCTTGTTATGTTGCCCAGTGTGGTATCAAACTCTTGGCCTCAAGTGGTCCTCCTGCCCCAGCCCCCAAAGTGTTGGGATTATAGGCGTGAGGCACTGTGTCCAGCCTTATTTCTGGAATTATTAAGAAATTACTACTTGCTTCATTTTGGCAGACAGTTTTTCAAAACATAGCTGTAGAATATAGGGATCTTTGCAGGTGACAGGTTATAAAGCTTTGCTTTGGAGAAAAAAGCATCATGTTGTGGTCTTGAACTCTTGACCTCGTGATCTGCCTGCCTCCGCCTCCCAAATTGCTGGGATTACAGGCATGAGCCACTCCAATACATCACTGAGTTGTATTGGAGAGGCCAGGGTGCCTATGAATCCTTGCCTGGGAGACATTCACAGACCCTGCCTCTCTGGCCAGGAAATTGTTTCAGAATCCATCTTTGCTCCCTGCCCCTGGGCCCCTGGCTTTCTCTACAAATGGGGCTAGGTTTGACAGCTTGTGAACAAGCTTTGGAGTTCAGATAAGAACTGTAAAATTCAGGCCTGGTGCGGTGGCTCAGGCCTGTAATTCCAGCACTTTGGGAGGCCAAGACGGGTGGCTCACGAGGTCAAGAGATTGAGACCATCCTGGCCAATATGTTGAAACCCCATCTCTACTAAAAATACAAAAGCTGGGCGTGGTTCATGCACCTGTAGTCCCAGCTACTCGCGAGGCTGAGGCAGGAAAATCACTTGAACCCAGGAGGCAGAGGTTGCACTCCAGCCTGGCGACAGAGTGAGATTCTGTCTCAAAGAAAAAAAAAAGAATCTGTAAAAACTCAAACAGACTTTCTTCATTGTTGAGGACATTTACAGGGTGTCCAAAGAGTGTGGCTGTGGTTTAGGCTGATCTGGCCTCTTCAGCATTTCTAAGGTTCTAGAATTGTTGCTTGCAGCAAATAGAAATCCAAGAGCCAGATCATATTTCTTTCTTTCTTTTTTTTTTTTTTTTTTGAGATAGAGTCTTGCTCTGTCACCCAGGCTGGAGTGCAGTGGCGTGATCTTGGCTCACTGCAACTTCTGTCTCCCAGGTTGAAGTGATTCACCTGCCTCAGCCTCCCAAGTAGTTGGGATTACAGGTGTCCACCACACTTGGCTAATTTTTTTGTATTTTTAGTAGAGATGGGATTTCACCATGTTTGCCAGGCTGGTTTCGAACTCCTGACCTCAAGTGATCCACCCTCCTTGGCCTCTCAAAGTGCTAGGATTACAGGCATGAGCCACTGCGCCTGGCCTGTTTTTCTTTTCTTTTCTTTCTTTTTTTTTTTTTTTTGAGATGGAGTCTTGCTCCGTGTCTCAGGCTGGAGTGCAAGTGGCATGATCTCAGCTCACTGCAACCTCCGCCTCCCAGGGTGAAACGATTCTCCTGCCTCAGCTTCTGAGTAGCTGGGATTACAGGCGCCCACCACCATGCCTGGTTAATTTTTTTGTATTTTTAGTAGAGTCAGGGTTTTACCATGTTGGCCAGACTTGTCTCGAACTCCTGACCTCAGGTGATCTGCCCTCCTTGGCCTTCCAAAGTGCTGGGTTACAGGCGTGAGCCACTGTGCCTGGCCAGACCACATTTCATTTGCTCCATGTTTAGCACTTTGATAAGTACCAAGGGAGTTCTGGAAACCTGAGAATGGCCCCTTACCTCAAAGGGCTGTTAGCTGTAGTGTTCAAAGGCAGTCTGGAGTAGAGCAGTGAGCAGTGTGACTCAGACTGTAGTTGGAATGGAGGTTTCTAAAGCAGACCCTTCAGGAAAGATCCTCAGGAAAGGTTTGTGGGTTCACCAACTTAGTGGCATGGGGAAGGATTCAGGCCTTGATTGGATGAGGCCCAGCATTGCTAGAGTCTTTCCCGAGTGATGGAAGGAGCTCCAGTTGGTGATTTGGATCCAAGAAGCTTGGTCACCATCGTCTGAGTGGCTTTGGATGAGTCTCTTTACCTCTCTTGGCCTGTCATTTCCGTAGACTGTCAGTGAGGATGGTAGTGCTGAATGCTCACACCCATTGCCATACTCAGTCCAATGTGCATGCCTTCGTTGAAGAGTGCTTTGGATCAGGCTGGGAGTTAAGGTGTGGAGGCAGACTCTAGAGAGTTGGATACTTGTTGCAAGATGGCATAGTGTGACCTTCCTGGGAGGTCTCTTCCTGAAGCCTCCTTACTCATCCTTGCCCATCCCTATACCCACCATGGTCACTGGGCTACTGGCACACACAGGAGATGCTGGGAACTGGAAAAGTCTCTGCTCTTCTTCCTGGGAGCTTTACCAGCCGCCTCCCATGTCTCTATGTCTGCATTTTCACCTGACCAGTGTGGAGAGGGAGTTTAACATGTGTGATCGGAGTGTAGAGCAGCTGTGATGACCTGGCGGCTGTTGCCCAGGGTCCCCACCCCTCAGCCAGCACCCTTTCTCCTTCACTTTCTTTTTTTTCCCCCTTCTCTTATCCAATTTAGTTTAATATCATCCCAATCTGTAGTTGGGATGGTGGAATACCCACATCAGCCCTTCTTTGAAGAGTTTCTGATTGGAATCAGTGGGAGAGAAACTATGTCCCAGGAAGAGAGAAGGAAGGTTAGAGGGAAAATCCTTGACTCTCTTATTGCCGACCAGTCTACTTTTGTTTTGATTGATTGATTGATTTTTCTGTATTTTTAAAAATTTATTTATTTTTGGCCAGGCGTGGTGGCTCACGCCTGTAATCCCAGCATTTTGGGAGGCCGAGGCGGGTGGATCACGAGGTCAGGAGATTGAGACCATCCTGGCCAATATGGTGAAACCCCATCTCTACTAAAAGATACAAAAATTAGCTAGGCACGGTGGCGTGCGCCTGTAGTCCCAGCTACTTGGGAGGCTGAGGCAGGAGCATTGCTTGAACCCGGGAGGCAGAGGTTGCAGTGAGCCGAGCTCGCGCCACTGCACTCTAGCTTGGCGCCTGGCGACAGAGCGAGACTCTGTCTCAAAAAAAAAAAATTTATTTATTTTTGAGACGGAGTCTCACTCTGTTACCCAGGCTGGAGTGTAATGGCGTGGTCTCTGCGTCTTGGGTTCAAGCGATTCTCCTGCCTCAGCCTCCTGAGTAGCTGGGACTACAGGTGCATGCCACCACACCTGGCTAAATTTTGTATTTTTAGTAGAGACCGGATTTCACTATGTTGGCCAGGCTGGTCTTGAACTCCTGACCTTATGATCTGCCCGCCTTGGCCTCTCAAAGTGCTGAGATTACAGGCATGAGCCACTGCGCCCAGCCTATTTATTATTTTTTAAGAGACGGAGTTTCACTCTGTCGCCCAGGCTGGAGTGCAGTGGCGCAATCTTAGCTCATGGCAACCTCAGCTCATGACAACCTCCGCCTCCTGGGTTCAAGCAATTCTCCTGCCTCAGCCTCTGAGTAGCTGTGACTATAGGTGCATGCCACCATGCCCGGCTAATTTTTTTTGTATGTTATTAGAGATGGGCTTTCACCATGTTGCCCAGGCTGATCTTGAATTCCTGAGCTTAGGCAGTCCACCTGCCTTGGCCTAGCAAAGTGCTGGGATTACAGGTGTTAGCCACCGTGCCTGACTTTTTTTTTTTTTTTTTTGAGACAAGGTCTTGCTCTGTCGCCCAGACTGGAGTGCTGTGGCACAAACAGCTCACTGCAGCCTCGACTTCCCTGGCTCAAGCAGTCTTCCCACCTCAGCCTTCAGAGTATCTGGGACTACAGGTGCATGCCACCACGCCTAATGTTTTGTAGAGACAGGGTCTCACTACATCGCCCAGGCTGGTCTCAGACTCCAGGGGCTCAAGCAATCCTCCCACCTTGGCCTCCCAAAGTGCTGGGATTACAGGAGTGAGCCACTGCGCCCAGCCAATAAACCTCATTAAAAAAAATTTTTTTTTTTTTTTTAAAAAGAGACAAGGTTTCACCATGTTGGTCTGGTTGGTCTCGAACTTCTGACCTCAGGTGATCCACCCACCTCAGCCTCCCAAAGTGCTGGGATTACAGGTATGAGCCACCACGCCCAGCCAATAAACCTCATTTTAAAAACAAAACAAAAACCTCATTTTTCGGAGAATTACTGATATACTGATTAAAACCTGAACCCTTAATCTGTGGTCCCCAAATTCCTCCTTTTTATATATGATCAGTTTGTAATCAAGGTCTTGGGTATGTTTTAGGGATAAGCTCATTCCTTGAAAGAGCTGGCCACATTGGTTAGTATTAGCCTCCCCACCTTGAATTCAGGCCTTTGATTCACTGTAATCTGATGGTCTCTGTGGGTTCTCTATGGCCCTCAAGATGCCACAGTAAAACCTGCCTGGGCCTCTCTCTGCTGCCTTTGATGGGATCTGCTGCAAGCTTCACAAGGGTGGAGGAGGTGTCAATGTTGCTCGCTGGCCCCAAGCACTACCATTGGGCAGCCATGGAGTCCCTGACTCTGATCAGCTCTTTTCAGACATCAGATTCTGCATCCAGGAACCCACAGTAAATGTCACATGGATGTTCCACATGCACCCGACACATCCAAAACTGAACTCTTTCCACTGCTTCCCAAATCTGTCCCTCCTGCTGCACTCCTGTGCAGGGGACTAGGTGCTGCTTTCATTCTTCCCTTCCACCTGACATGGAAGTTCTGCTGCTGATATCTCTTGATTCCACTCCACTGTTTGGGGCACTATACTCTTTTTTTCTATTTTTCTTTTCTGAGACGGGGTCTTGCTGTGTCGCCCAGGCTGGAGTGCAGTGGTGTGATCATAGCTCACTGCAGCTTTGAACTCCTGGACTCAAGCAATCCTGCCTTAGTCTCCAAAGTAACTGGGACTGCAGGTGCATGCCATCATACCCAGCTAATTTTTTAATCTTTTGTAGAGACAGGGTCTTACCGTGTTCTCCAGGCTAGTCTCAAACTCCTGCACTTAAGCTGTCCTCCCACCTCCACCTCCCAAAGTGCTGGGATTACCATATCTGGCCAAGGTGGCACCACACTCTCACTGGCCCTTTTAATCCAATCTGAACCTCCTCCAGGTTAACATCATCCTTCTCTCTAAGAGCAGATCTGATTGCCTCTTTCCTCGAAAACCCTTTCGTAGCTCTCCTTCACTTCCCAGGAAGGTCCTGGTCCTTACTTGTGTTGCTCTCCGTAACCAGCTTCTGCTGACCTTCTATAACTTCATCTCCACATCCCTGACTTTGTGCCACCAAACTGCCCATTCCCAGACACAGGAGGTTACTCTGTGTTTCTGAGCCATCGCAGTGTGTTATTCTCTCCCTGAAACACAATTCCCACCTTTCTTCATCTGACTCTTTCTTGCTATAAGATTCAGCATGGAGGTCACCTCCATCAGGAGGCTGTTCCTAATCCCGGCGTCACTCTACATTATCCGCTGTTGGTTCTTAAGCCTAACACCATGTCATATTGAAATTATGTTTTTGGCTGGGTGCAGCGGCTGACACCTGTTATCCTAGCACTTTGCGAGGCTAAAGCCAGCGATCACTTGAGGTCAGGAGTTGGAGATCAGCCTGGTCAACATACCGAAACCCTTTTTCTACTAAAAATACAAAAATTAGCCGAGCATGGTGGTGGGCGCCTAGCTACTCAGGAGGCTGAGGCATGAGAATTGCTTAAACCTGGGAGGCAGAAGTTGTAGTTACCTGAGATCATGCGACTGTACTCCAGCCTGGGTAAAGTACAGGTCTGATGGTCTCTGTGGGTTCTCTGTGGGCCTCAAGATGCCACAGTAAAACTTGCCTGGGCCTCCTTCTGCTGCCTTTGATGGCAGCAAATATCTCAAAAAAAAAGAAAAAGTATCTGTTTTTATGCTTTTATCTTTATTTAGATTGTGAGTTAATTGACCATGTTCTACATGTGTGTGTTAAAATATAACCTACATTGGTACATTGGACCATGTTTTATTTATTCCTGTGCCCCTGGTATCTACGAGATATTTAATAAATGTCTTATCTTAATTGATCATTTCTCTTTCAGTTCTGTGTGTTGTTATTATTATTTTTGGCACCTCTGTCACCCAGGCTGGAGTGCAGTGGTGCCATCTTGGCTCACTGCAACCTCGACCTCCCGGGTTCAAGCGATTCTTCTGCCTCAGCCTCCCAAGTAGCTGGGGTTACAGGTGTGCCCCACCATGCCCAGCTAATGGTTTTGTACTTTTAGTAGAGACGGCATTTTGCCGTGTCGGCCAGGCTGGTCTTGAGCTCCTGACCTCAAGTGATCCGCCCACTTAGGCCTTTCAAAGTGTTGGGATTGAGCCACTGAGTGAGCCACTGAGCCCATCGTGTATGTCATAATTAGTAGGAAATCCTAGCTCTTTTCAACCCTTGGGGGCCTCAGGTAGACATGGAGAAGGGCCCTCTCAGTAGAAAGGTGGTGACCTCTGGAAAGCAGTAACTTCAGCACTGCACCTTGTCCAGGCCTCCCAAGCCTCAGGGTATTCATAGTTTGAACATCTCTGTGTGGGACTCTAACTGGAAGAGCTGGCTCCTCGATCCTCATCGTAAGGGAGCAGGATACCCTGATCTTTATTCTGAGTTAAATCTGGGTTAAACTGCGAGTTTTCTCTCTGAGCTCAAGTCTCTCTTATTTTTTTGAGATGGAGTTTCACTCTTTTACCCAGGCTGGACTGTGGTGGCGCAATGGCAGCTCACTGCAACTTCCACCATCAGGGTTCAAGTGATTCTCCTGTCTCAGCCCCCAAGTAGCTAGGATTACAGGCACCTATCACCACACTCGGCTAATTTTTGTATTTTTAGTAGAGATGAGGTTTCACCATATTGGTCAGGCTGGTCTCAAACTCCTGACCTCAGGTGATCTGCCTTCCTCGGCTCTCCAAAGTGCTGGGATTACAGGCGTGAGCCACCACGCCTGGCCCCACCTCTGACTCTTGAATGAAGCCCAGGAAGGTTTTGCAGTCACTCAGTGGCTGTGCACTGAGGCTTGTGGTCCCAAGTTCACTGGGATTGATTCCAGCAGCTCTGGGCCTTGTGTGGGATTTCAGCCATCCATGTAGTGTGCTGGGGAAGTGAGAGACCATGGAACAGGGAGTTAAACTGCCAGGGTAGGTATGGTGCATTAGCAAAGGAGTGGAAGCCTTCCAGGAGAATGAGGTTAGGGCAGAGCCCCAGGGAAGTGGTTTATTGTTTGTTGCAGGGGGACCAACCCCTGTAGGAGGCCTAAAGGGCTGGGAAAGATATCCATGAAAGAGGCCTTGGAGAAGCAACTTTCTGAGCCCTGGTGGGTGATGGTGTTAGAGAGCAGGCCTCCAACACTTCACACCTCCATTTCAGAAAAGATGAGTCAGAGTAATAAGAGGAATGATTTTAACATTTTAGGAACATGGGACTTCAGCTAGGATAAGGGGCCCCAGCAGAGGAGTCAGGAGGGTGGGCGCCCTGACAGTTGAGGCTGTGCGTGTTCCTGCCCCCTCTCAGGGTTGAAGAGCAGCATGAGACTGAGGCCCAGGGAGATATGAGTCAAAGCTGTGAAGCCTAGGCCATCCTTTCAGCTAGACCCTGCGTTGAGCCCGGGCTCTTGAACAGCAAGGCCGTACTCCTGACCCGGGAAATATATGAGAGCCAGCACTTTGGGTTTTTTCTTATTTTTTTCTTTTGAGACAGAGTCTCACTCTGTTGCCCAGGCTGGAGTGCAGTAGTATGATCTCACTCACTGCGACCTCCCCTTCCTGGGTTCAATTGGTTCTTGTGCCTCAGCCTCCCAAGTAGCTGGGATTACAGGTGTGTGCCACCACACCTGGCTGATTTTTGTATTTTTAGTAGAGAACAGGATTTCATCATGTTGACCAAGCTGGTCTTGAACTCCTGACCTCAGGTAATCCACCTGCCTCAGCCTCCCAAGGTGTTGGGATTATAGGCATGAAGTACCACGCCCGGCCAGGACTTTGGTTTTAGTGAGACTGGATTTCTGAAGAGGGAGGGCTGAGGAGGATGGCTGGTTTCCTTTGAGTTGTTCTGGCTGTGCTGACTTTCTCTCTTTGTGCATAGGTGTAGACGGGGCACTGCCTTCAGAGCAGGTCCTGCCAGCTTCACTGGAGAGGATGCCCTCGTGTCCGTGATGGGCTGTGGGACAAGCAAGGTCCTTCCTGAGCCACCCAAGGATGTTCAGCTGGATCTGGTCAAGAAGGTGGAGCCCTTCAGTGGCACTAAGAGTGATGTGTACAAGCACTTCATCACAGAGGTGGACAGTGTTGGCCCTGTCAAAGCTGGGTTCCCGGCAGCAAGTCAATATGCACACCCCTGCCCCAGTCTCCTGACTACTGGCCACACAGAGCCTCCCTCAGAACCACCACGCAGGGCCAGGGTAGCTAAGTACAGGGCCAAGTTTGACCCACGTGTGACAGCTAAGTATGACATCAAGGCCCTAATTGGCCGAGGCAGCTTCAGCCGAGTGGTACGTGTGGAGCATCGGGCAACCCGGCAGCCATATGCCATCAAGATGATCGAGACCAAGTACCGGGAGGGGCGGGAGGTGTGTGAGTCGGAGCTGCGCGTGCTGCGTCGGGTGCGTCATGCCAACATCATCCAGCTGGTGGAGGTGTTCGAGACGCAGGAGCGGGTGTACATGGTGATGGAGCTGGCCACAGGTGGAGAGCTCTTCGACCGCATCATTGCCAAGGGATCCTTCACCGAGCGTGATGCCACACGGGTGCTGCAGATGGTGCTGGATGGCGTCCGGTATCTGCACGCACTGGGCATCACACACCGAGACCTCAAGCCTGAGAATCTGCTCTATTACCATCCAGGCACTGACTCTAAGATCATTATCACTGACTTCGGCTTGGCCAGTGCCCGAAAGAAGGGTGATGACTGCTTGATGAAGACCACCTGTGGCACGCCTGAATACATTGCCCCGGAAGTCCTCGTCCGCAAGCCCTACACCAACTCAGTGGACATGTGGGCGCTGGGTGTCATCGCCTACATCCTGCTCAGTGGCACCATGCCCTTTGAGGATGACAACCGCACCCGGCTATACCGGCAGATCCTCAGGGGCAAGTACAGTTATTTGGGGGAGGTGAGTCATCCCTGTCCCTGTCCTGGGATATTGGGGAGGCACCTGCAAGGGCGGGTATATCCTGCCACTCTCAGCCAGAGGTACATCCTCAGGACTACGTTCATGAGGGCCAAGCAGGTCACATAAAAGGGACAAAGTGAGACTATCTAAATGTAGTTTGGGTTTCCTCAAGGTGAACTCCAAGGCAAGGACTTGGGAGCAAATAGTTTATTTGGGATGTGATTCAAGTAACTACAGGTGGAGGAGTGGAGAAAGTGAGGTGGGAAAGGGAGAAAGTTAGTAGAGTATATTGAGAAGTATATTGCCACTGTGGGCCACTGGGGACCTTGGTAATAACCATGTGGAATGGGCCTCATGTTGTACCACCGAAGGGCAGGAACGTGAGTTTCTTTTTTTTTTTTTAATTCACTGACTCCTGTACCTCATGGGTTGAGAATTTCTTTGAAGGCACTAAATCCCTGGCACTTCTGGGCTGTCCGGATGCCAACTAGTGCTGAAGAAAGTCTTCAGGCAGAGAAGCAGAGAGATGCAGGCACTGGCAGTGGGAAGCTGTCACAAGGCACAGAGCAGTGTGCCACAGCTGCAGATGGGCTCAGGGGTGGGCTGAGAGGATGTGGGCAGGGCCTTCCCAGCATCTGCGCCATGGGGCCCCAGGCAAGCTAGTCTGAACATGCCTATATCAGAGGGCAGCTTCTTATCTCTGTCTAGTTTTGCCACACAATGAGGATCTCACGTGTCCAGATCTTCTGATTTGTTTTAGAAGAGAAGCTAGACAATCTGATCTTTTTTTTTTTTTTTTTTTTTTTTAGATGCAATCTCGCTCTGTTGCCCAGGCTGGAGGCTGGAGTGTAGTAGCACAATCTTGGCTCACTGCAGTCTCCACTTCCTGGGTTCAAGCGATTCTTCTGCCTCAGCCTCCCAAGTAGCTGGGATTACAGGCATGTGCCACCTCGCCCGACTAATTTTTGTGTTTTAGTAGAGACGAGGTTTCGTCATGGTGGCCAGGCTGGTCTCGAACTCCAGACCTTAGATGATCTGCCTGCCTTGGCCTCCCAAAGTGCTGGGATTACAGGCGTGAGCCACCACTTCTGACCAGAAAATCTAATCTTAAAATGTTAGAATATTCTGATTTACTGCTTGAACCCGGAAGGCAGAGGTTGCCGTTAGCCGAGACCACACCACTGCACTCCAGCCTGGGCAACAGAGCGACTCCGTCTCAAAAAAAAAAAAAAAAGAATATTCTGATTCACATATTTAAGCAGCTTCTTGTGTGCCAACAAATGCTAACCTGTGTGTCAGATTCAACTGGCATGCCATCAGTTTGTGTCTTTGAATCCGGTGATAGTCCAGATACCTCCCAAATGTGTGAGGTTTCAGCACTGTTGGGAGCCGAAGGAAGGTACAGAATAGTGAGAGCTGGTTGGTCCTTAGGAAGGATGCTGACTGAGTGGAAGACAAGACTGACTGCAGGAAGCAGCAAGCATGGCAGCTGGAGCCCAGTGGTGTGCTGGGAAGGCTGTGAAGAAGAGAGTGTGTGCCGGCTTTATGTGGGAGGGAGGTGGGCTTTGCCGGACAACAGGATTTTGCCAAGGCAGTGAGGCTCCCCTCTTCTAGGGGATTTCTCATAGAGCCCCCTCAGGCGTGGACCTGCCAAGGTGCTATCCATGCCTCTTGTACATCTGTGGAGGGGAAAAAGCTCTGGAATAGCTCCCTTCTGTGGCCCAGCTTTCCTCCCATGAGTGTGGGCCAGGCCCTGTCTGGCTCCGGCCAGCATTTCCTTCAAGAGTCATCCAACAGCTGGCTGGCGCAGTGGCTCATGCCTGTAATCTCAGCACTTAGGGAGACCAAGGTGGGTGGATTACTAGAGGTCAGGAGTTCGAGACCAGCCTGGCCAACATGGTGAAACCCCATCTCTACTAAAAATACAAAATTAGCTGGGTGTGGTAGCATGTGCCTATAGTCCCAGCTGCTTGAAAGGCTGAGGCTGAAGAATCACTGGCACCTG
>CAUYLG010068650.1:0-19924 GCA_963573385.1 Cacajao melanocephalus | reverse complement strand
TATTTATTTATTTATTTAGAGACGGGGTCTCGCTATGTTGCCCAGGCTGGAGTGCAGTGGCTATTCATAGGTGCGATCCCACTACTGATCAGCACGGGAGTTTTGACCTGCTCTGTTTCTGACCTGGGCTGGTTCATCCCTCCTTAGGCAACCTGGTGGTCCTCCGCTCCTGGGAGGTCACTATATTGATGCCGAACTTAGTGCGGACACCTGATCGGCATAGCGCACTACAGCCCAGAACTCCTGGGCTCAAGCGATCCTCCAGCCTCAGCCTCCTGAGTAGCTGGGACTCCAGGCACGTGCCACCGTGCCCAGATATTTATTTATTTTTAATAATAAAACAGACCCGGGAGTCTCACTATGTTGCCCAAGCTGGTCTGGAACTCCTGTGCTCAAGCAATCTTTCCACCTTGGTCTCCCAAAGTGCTGGGATTAGAGGTGTGAGCCACTGTTCCTGGCCTGCTCTGGAATTCTGGGTCAAGAATGCGATGGAGCTATATGAAGGGACACAAGAAATGAGTTTGCAGAGTGTATTAAGTCATCCCATTTGTGGAAAAAAAAAGTTCCTAAGTATTTATTTTGCATACATTTGAAAAGTGCTTAGAAACATGTAAATAGTATGCCAAATTCTAAAGAAAAATTATTTTCAACATTTATGTTGTTTACATGAAAACAGCCTATGTGTTAGTTTTATAATAAGAAAATCTGTGCTTATTTCTGTTGTTTCATAATAGAAACAAAAAATCTGATCAGATATTTTTTGTTTTCCTTTGCTGGTATTAGCTGAGTTTTCTGTGACTCGCGGGTCCTGTTACCCTCCAGGGAGAAGGCTAATGCATGAGGCGGTGGTTTTTGGCAGGATGGTTACTGAAGGCATCATTCTCCTCCAAAAGTCAATGTTTTAGCCAGGCCCAGCTTTTTCTTGACTGTAGGTTTTGGTTCCATCAGGAAATGCTAAACATAGTCCCCTCTGATTCACAGAGCTGGTTCCTAGGCCACCTTCATGATGAGTAAGGCATGGGGTCTCTCCCTCAGGAATTTTTTTTTTTCTGAGACGAGTCTCACTCTGTCACCCAGGCTGGAGTGCAATGGTGCGATCTTGGCTCACTGGAACCTCTGCCTTCCAGGTTCAAGCAATTCTCCTGCCTCAGCCTCCCGAGTAGCTGGGACTACAGGTGCGTGCCACCATACCCGGCTAATTTTTTTGTATTTTTAGTAGAAACGGGGTTTCACTATGTTGGCCAGGCTGGTCTTGAACTCCTGACCTTGTGATCTGCCCTCCTCAGCCTCCCACAGTGCTGGGATTACAGGCGTGAGCCACCACTACTGGCCTCCCTCAGGAACTTCTAATGAGAACAAGAGTCTACCAGGGCACTGAGCTGAGAGCCCAAGCTGGGTATGTCATTCATCTCTGCATTCTCAGTACCCAGCAGTGCTTCATGCACAGCTGATGCTCATTGCTGAATGACTCTGTGGAAGGAAGAAGGAATCTTTGAGCCCTGTCAGCTTGATTGTCACATGTCTGGGGAAGTGGGGTGTCAGTGAGGATGGCTTGCAGTTCCTGGCTGGTGAGTCCAGGCTTGCCTCCAGGGGTCTGCATTTTGTAAGGTTATGCTCAGAGGGTCCTGCCACCTGAGAAGCACCTTATGACATTGGCACACAGGAGCAGATGCCATGCTTGGACCTGGGCTCAGAAACTGGCCCAGGAATTCATCTGACATGTCTTAGCAATTTCCAGAATGTTTCTGCTACATGATAGCTAGACATAGCGTAGCTATGTCTACACGATGCAGTGGCTCATGCCTGTAATCTCAACACTTTGGGCGGCTAAGATGGACAGATTGCTTGAGCCCAGAAGTTCAAGACCAGCCTAGGCAAAGTTGTGAGACCCTGTTTCTATTTTATTTTTTAAAGAAAATAGGCTGGGTATGGTGGCTCACGCCTGTAATCCCAGCACTTTGGGAGGCCAAGGCAGGTGGATCATGAGGTCAAGAGATTGAGACCATCCTGGCCAACATGGTGAAACCCCGTGTCTATTAAAAATACAAAAATTAGCCGGGCATGGTGGCGCATGCCTGTAGTCCCAGCTACTTGGGAGGCTGAGGCAGGAGAATCCCTTGAACTCAGGAGGCAGAGGTTGCAGTGAGCCGAGATCATGCTACTGCACTCCAGCCTGGCGACAGAGCGAGACTCCATCTCAAAAAAAAAATTTTTTTAATTCAAAAAACCCAGTAGCTAGACATAAACATTAATCACCTTGCATATAAACATTAATCACCGCGCATAAGCAATGGTGAGTGGTGTTAATGGCCAAAGCAAAACCAAGCACTTCTGGGGCGGCTTTGGGCCAGGGTACCGAGGAAGGGCCTGCATGGGCTTGCAGCGGTTCTGAACTCCTCCACAGACCCGTTGGACCCCAGATCCAGGCCTGCGCAGAGACTAGCCCTCCCTATCCCCAGCCTTGAGCTCTTATGGCTGAGCCGCAAGCTCCCCTTTAAAGCTGGAGGTATCCCCAGCCTCTGCCCCCAACCAAAGAAATGTGATGGGAGGCTCTGCTTTGCCCCAGCTCCTGCCTGGGACCTGGGCCTTGCTATCAAAATCTCTGCCAGGTCACAGACTCCGCACACCTAGTGGTCTTCCCCATTCCCTGTAGGGGTGAAAATTTTAATATAGATGTTCTGAAGGGAACGAAGCAGTTGGGCCTGGTTAGTTGATATTTACTGAACATACACATGTACTTAGTTAGACATTAGAAAGACAGAAATCACAAAAAGAGTCTTCATCGCTCCACCCCACTCCGCCAGGTCTACGCTTTAGAGATAAAATCCATTAACTGTTCTGTGCGTGTCCTTCCAAAAATCTTCATGCCTTTACAAACACACACACTCATCCGAATGCACACATCTTCTGCACCCTGCTTTCTTCTCACCGAGTGTTAAAGAAATTGGCTCTGGGATCGGAACAGCTCTTGGCCCAAGTCTTCTGAAGATCCTCACACTCCTGACGTACCTTGGAGATTGTTCCAAATCAGGAAATACACATCTGCATTATTCTTTTTAAACAGCTGCATACTATTCCACTGTGTATGTGGCTTTTTCTTCCCCCGAAAGCTTTCCCCTTTCCTCTCATAATAGCATCCTGAATTTGGGAAGAATCATCTTTCCCACTTTCAGTTGTTGTTTGATTTGGATGGAGGTGACCCAGGGCCGGGCAGATGACCCAGGCCTTACCACCATGATTGGTACAGAGATGGACACAGAACCCATGCTGGGGTGGTGCCAATCATGACAGACTTTCTCTGAAGTATTAAAGGAAGAGAAGTTCTCTTTTTTTCTGCTGGCTTCACACATGAGGAGATACTGACGTGGAGTGTTGGAAGTCAATTTCTCATGGTGTGGAGTCCAAGAATAAAGCTCACATGGTGAAGAACACAGTCAACATATGGAGAGAGATGGTGCTCACCTTTTTTTTTAATTTTAAATTTTTATTTATTTTATTTTTGAGACGGAGTTTCACTCTTGTTGCCCAGGCTGGAGTGCAATGGTGCAATCTCGGCTCACTGCAACCTCCACCTTCTGGGTTCAAGCGATTCTCCTGCCTCAGCCTCCCGACTAGCTGGGATTACAGGCACCTGCCAACACACCTGGTTAATTTTTGTAGTTTTAGTAGAGATGGGGTTTCACCACATTGGCCAGGCTGGTTTCAAGACCATCCTGGTCAACATGGTGAAACCCCATCTCTACTGAAAACACAAAAATTAGCTGGGTGTGTTGGTGCATACCTGTAATCCCAGCTACTCGGGAGGCTGAGGCAGGAGAATCACTTGAGCCCAGGAGGTGGAGGTTGCAGTGAGCTGAGATCGCGCCATTGCACTCCAGCCTGGCGACAGAGTGAGACTCTGTCTCAAAAAAAAGAAAAAAAAATTCCTGCAGACTCTTCCTTCTCTAGAACAATTGTTGGAGTAGCTGAGGGAAACCTTTGACCATGAGAAATTATCTTCTGATTCAAACCATTTGATGTGCACAGACCCAAGAACTCACCCAGCCAAGGCTCACTTCCTGGGCTAGAATATCACTGATGACATTTCCCACAATCGGCTCTGGGATCTGAATAGCTTTTGGCCCAAGGCTTCTGGCGATTCCCACTCTTTCTGCTTTGAGCGATCTATTTGTGGGAGGAGGATGATAGCAACCAGTTGAGGAAGAATTACATTCCCGGGAACCTGTGGCAAAGGCAGAATCGAGGCATGGTCCTTAACTACCGGGGAGACTTGTGCCAGCAGGAAGAGCCAGGGTCCAGAGGGAAGCAGAGGTGGAGTTTACAGAGGCGCGGGCCTGTGCCAGTGGAGAGGTATTTCTTTAACAGACAGCAGCACCCACCCCTACTCCACAGAAAGGACAGTGTCTGCCTGAACCCTGGGAAGAAGGACCTTGAAGCCTCTGTGGCTCCCAGCAGAGCAGTAGGTCATCTAGTGATACTCACATGGTCTTGGCAATGGGAATTTGGTTGTTTTTAAAACTGTTTTATTGTAAACTGACAAATTATATTTTTTTTTAATTAAAAAAATATTTTTTTGGCCAGGTGCGTTGGCTCATGCATGTAATTGCAGCACTTTGGGAGGCTGAGGCAGATGGATCATGAGGTCAGGAGGTTGAGGCCAGTCTGGGCAACATGGTGAAACCCTGTCTTTACTAAAAATACAAAAATTAGCCAGGCATAATGGGTGGTGCCTGTAATCCCAGCTAGTTGGGAGACTGAGGCAGGAGAATGGCTTGAACCCGGGAGGCGGAGGTTGTAGTGAGCCAAGATCGTGCCACTGCACTCCAGCCTGGGTGACAGAGCAAGACTCCAACTCAAAAAAAAAATTTTTTTTTAGTGATAAGGTCTTGATCTGTTGCCCAGGCTGGAGCGCAGTGGCACAGTCATAGCTTACTGCAAACTCAAGCAATCCTCCCTCTTCAGCCTCCCAAGCAGCTGGGACCACACGCAGTGCCACCACACCCGGCTAATTTTTAAATATATTTTTTTAGAGATGGGGTCTTGCTATATTGCCCAGGGTGGTCTGGAATTCCTGGTCTCAGGTGATCCTCCACCTTGGCCTACCAATGTCCTGGGATTACAGACATGAGCCACTGAGGCTGGTCTATAACTGTAGATATTTATGGATACAAAGTGATACATGTATACAACGTAGAATAATTAACGCAAACTAATTAACACATCCATCACCTCAAATACTTATTTTTTTGTGGTGAGAACATTTGAAATACACAATACTGTAGATTACTATTAACTATAGTCACTGTGCTGTGCATTAGATCTCAAACAGCTTATTTCTCCTAAAGGAAACTTTGTGCCCTTTGACCAGCAGCTCTCTGTGTCCCCCACTCCCCGTGGAGTTGATTGTTAACAGCCAAGAATAGACTGTGGGAAGGAGAACGTGTTAAAATACGATCATGGAAGAAAACCTCTTCCACTTCCAGTACTTAGTGTATCTGCTCTTTGTCTTGGTTTCACCATTGGTTTTACTTGATTAACTTATTAAAATGTAGTGAATGTTTATTCATTGATTTTGAGATAAAGTCTTGCTCTGTCGCCCAGGTTGAAGTGCAGTGGCACAGTCTTGGCTCACTGCAACCTCTGCCTCCCAGGTGTAATATATTTGTTATTATAAGTCACCTGTTCCTAGCCCTTTCTCCCAAGAGCTGAGTCCTCCCTGGTGTTCCACAGTAATGTGAAGACAAGGGCAGCCTGGTTGTAGATCTTAGGTGGCTTCGTTAATTTCTGACATGGGGCAGATGTGGGGAAAGGCTCTGTGATTTCCCAAGCCTAGTCCAAAGGAATAGACTGAGGAACCTACAACCCATCTTTGGTTAAGTTCTCATTCATATGCAAATACCTTTCCTGGCATCCTCCCAGTTCTGTGCCTCCTCATCACCCCAACAGCCCGCACCCTAAGCTCACCTAGCAAGCAGTGAGAACATTTCCTTCCACATGGGAGGAACAGGCCAGCCAAGAAGGCCTTTGCCTGATTCAGAGTTATTTGTCTTCAGGAGTCCCATCCAGTGACCATTTTCCTTTGGGCTCGTGGCATCCTGTGCTTTATGGGGTAGCTGACACCCTGCCATTGAATGCATTGCTTAAATCGGGGATTTGAGCTGCCAGGAGCGGAATCCAGCCTGCAGATGTGTTTTGTTTTGTTTGGGCTCAAAACAATATTTTATATTAAAAATCTGAATTATTTGCCAGCATTAAAAATTGCAGGCCGGGTGCAGTGGCTCACGCTTGTAATCCTAGCACTTTGGGAGGCTGAGGTTGGCAGATCACCTGAGGTCAGGAGTTCGAGACCAGCCTGGCCAGCATGGTGAAACCTGATCTCTACTATACAAAAATTAGCCAGGCATGGTGGCAGGCTCCTGTAATCCCAGCTACTCAGGAGGCTGAGGCAGGAGAATCTCTTGAGCCCGGGGGGTGGAGGTTGCAGTGAGCCGAGATTGCACCATTGTACTCCAGCCTGGGGGACAAGAGCGAGACTCCATCTCAAAAAAAAAATTGCAAAGTTTTACATAGCAACGCAGATTTCCAGCTCCTTTGGGAAACTGGAAAGTTCTGGTAATAGTGGGGCAGTGTTTTTAATGACCTGCTGACCTGAGCAGGGGTTGGGGCACTTCTTCCTTCCTGTAAAATGTCTAGGGAGATTTCAGCTTGCAATGCTGTTCCCTCCCTGGTCCAGTAAACACCAACATTCCAGAATTGCTCAAGAACCCATCAGAAAAGACAAAGGATTCAGGTCTAAGCATCACACTCTGACAGGTGGCAGGATAATTGATTGATATAAAAGTTTTTGGAGTCCAAGGTGGGCGGGGACACTGAGGCAGGTGGATCACTTGAGGCCAGGAGCTTGAGACCCGCCTGGCCAACATGCTGAAACCCTGTCTCTACTAAAAGTACAAAAACTAGCCGGGTGTGGTGGCATGCACCTATAGTCCCAGCTACTTGGGAAGCTGAGTCAGAAGAATCACTTTAACCTGGGAAACGGAGGTTGCAGTGAGCTAAGATTGTGCCACTGCACCCCAGCCTGGGCAACAAAGCAAGACTCCATCTCAAAAAAAATTTTTTTTCTCTCTACAGATTTTTTAACTGTAAGCAATTTGGCAGGCTTTGTACCTCCTTTCCTACAGGATTTCAGCGGGGCAGGCAGCAAAGCAGCCTGAGAATGAGGCTGATCTGTACTGAAGACCGAAGGCCACTGGGAGATTATAGGGTGATCTGATAAAGGAGAGGAAAAGGGAAAGAGCCTTGGAGAGGTGGCGACATGAGGAGGACTCACCCCGCCTGAGAATGGCAGAGAGGGCTGGGCCTCTCAAAGGCCACAAGGCCACCCAGCACTTAATGATAGCCTCTTGAAAGGGACCACATGGCAGAGTGGCCAGGATTGGCGGGACTCTGCCCTCAGAACTCTAGCACCGGCAAAGACCCCATATCTTGTGAAAGCCAGGAAACAGGACCTGCTGGGCTTTGAGGGACATGCTGATTTGATGTCAGCTGTGACCACGGTTGACCGTCCCTCCTAAGCCTTGGGGATTCTGACCCAAACTTGGAAGAATGAGGAGCCGTCTGCCAGGCGCAGTGGCTCATGCCTGTAATCCCAGCACTTTGGGAGGCTGAAGAGGGTGGATCACTTGAGGTCAGGAGTTCAAGACCAGCCTGGCCAATATGGCAAAACCCTGTTTCTACTAAACATACAAAAATTAGCCAGGCACGGTAGTGGGGCATCTGTAATCCCAGCTACTTGGGAGGCTGAGGCAGGAGAATTGCTTGAACCTGGCAGGTGGAGGTTGCAGTGAGCTGAGATCATAACACTGTACACTAGCCGGGGTGAGATTCTGCCTCAAAAAAAAAAAAAAAAAAAGAAAAGACCCGACGCCCAGGCCAGGCATGGTGGCTCACGCCTGTAATTCCAGAACTTTGGGAGGCCAAGGCAGGTGTAACACGATGTCAGGAGATTGAGACCATCCTGGCCAACAAGGTGAAAACTAAAAATACAAAAATTAGCTGGGCGTGGTGGTGTGTGCCTGTAGTCCCAGCTACTTGGGAGGCTGAGGCAGGAGAATCACTTGAAGGCGGAGGTTGCAGTGAGTCAAGGTTATAGTGATACGAGATCGCACCACTGCACTCCAGCTTGGCAACAGAGCGAGACTCTGTCTCAAAAAAAGAAAATGAAAAAGAATGAGGAACCCTCAAAAGAAAAGAAAAGGCATAAAGGATTGACCTGTGCTATGACATCGATGACTCTTGAAAACATTATGCTCAGTGACAGAAGCCAGTCTCAGGAGACCATGGATTGTACAATTCCATTTATATGAAATGTCCAACATAGGCAAATTCATGGAGACAGAAAGTAGATTAGCGGTTACTTATAAGTAATAAATGAAAAAGATTCAAAATAAGGAAATAAGTAGATGAGTGGTTGCCAGGGGCAGGGGTGAGGGGAAATGGGCAGTGGCTGGTCGGTGGGCACAGGATTTCCTTATGGGTGTGACTGTGCTCTAGAATTAGACAGCAGTGATGGTTGTGAATGTAATAAAAATCTGAATCGTGAGGGTTAAAATGGTTAAAACGGTGAATTTTATGTAATTTAGATATTAGCTCAATAAAATTTTTAAAACACTTTGATGGCATTTTCTTTTTTTTTTTTTGACAAGGATCTCACCCACTCTGTCACCCAGCTGGAGTGCAGTGGCGCAATCTCAGCTCACTGAAACCTCTGCTTCCCGGATTCAAGCAATTCTCTTGCCTCAGCCTCCCGATTAGCTGGGATTACAGGTGAGTGCCACCACACCCAGCTAATTTTTGTATTTTTAGTAGAGACGGGATTTCACCATGTTGGCCAGGCTGGTATCAAACTCTTGGGCTCAAGTGATCCACCTGCCTCAGCCTGCCTAAGCGCTGGGATTATAGGTGTGAGCCACTGTGCCCAGCCTGATGGAATTTTCTACCCCCGTAAGGGGATTATGACCTAAAGTTACAATTCAGTTGACTTAGAAGAAGAAAAGAACATGTCATTATTTTTTTCAAACCTCTGAATTTGTGGGCCAGGAGTCACACCTATTTCATAACTCTAAGCAAAGGAGGGGAGTCAATATCCCGAGACACAGGGGAAGACGGAACAGAGCCATTCAGAGATGGGGTCATGCACTTTGTTAGAAAGTAAAAACCAAAACAAAAAAACCCACTGGCCTGAGGACAAAGGGGAGACTGGTGCTAGCCAGGCTGGGTTTGAAATCTTCCCACACTTCTGCTTCAGCTCACTCTGAATCTGATCATTTCCTGTTGGACCTCCTTGACAGCATGTGACACAGAGGTTCACATGCTCGGCTTCCCTGGGGAATTGTAGGTGTCCACTCTACGTTTATGAATCTGATGGAGTTTGAAAGCGGAGGGTTTACTACTTGCTACACCCTCGTGGGACAAAACTGGGTCCCGAGAGCTAAGCAGTCCATCTCCTGCTTGCTCCTGGGAGGACAGCTGGTGCAGCCTTTATCACCCGAGGTCCCCAAGGAGGGCCATCTTAGAAACTCTACGGTCACTCAGGGATGGAGGGCAGGGGTTCTGGATGTATTTTATCTCAATTGTGGTGTACATTTTTGTGAGCACCTCTTTCTTGAGGAAGGGACCCTTTCAGAGATACCTAATTTAGACAGCCCTAAGGGTCATTGCCTTTTGGTTTCCCCCAGAAACAGACCCTGACACAAGGATTTAAGTGCAAGTAAGTTATTTGGAAAGTGATCCTAGGAAGCATTGGGAGGGGAGCAGGGAAACTGACAAGGGCATGCGGGGACTCTGGGAGGCTTAGATCCTACCTCTGGTAGGTCCTGAAGTATGGTGATTGACTATCGGAAGGCTCCTAAGGTCATCTCCAGTGCCAATGCATTGTATAACACCTGTGTTACTCCTTTTTATCTCTACTGTTTATTGCAAGAGTTTCCGTGCTGATCTGTGTCCAAACTGCTTTGTACCTGGTACCAAAGTTAATTTTTCTAAAGCATGTTGTGATCATGACCTTTCCCTGCTCAAACATCTTTGACGCTTCCTTGTGCCTACGTGATGAAGTCTGAAGCTTTGGGCCTGGCGTTCCAATGGGGCATTGCCCTAGGAACAGGGGATACAGCAGTGCCTCTGCTCTCCCCCTACAGCTGGCCATCTGGTTGGGGATCAAGCAATGACAGTAGGATGTGGCAGGTGCTATGAAAAGAGAAGTAGAGAGTATTCTGAGAGCCCAAGGACAGGTGCCACAGTCTGGGGTTATAGGAGGCTTTGGAGGCAGGGATTGCTGGTGATGTACATATCTATTCTCTGCATGGCAATGGCTTTAGCTAATTGCCACTACACATCACAGACTTTCTTGCAGATAGAAGTGGCCAGTGAAAGGTAAGTGGAAATCACTGGGGCTTCCAGAAAAGCTTTTTTTTTTTTTTTTTAAATGGAGTTTTGCTCTTGTTGCCCAGGCTGGAGTGCAATGGTGCAATCTCAGCTCATCACAACCTCTGACTCTTGGGTTCAAGCAATTCTCCTGCCTCAACCTCCGGAGTAGCTGCTGGGATTATAGGCATGTGCCACCATGCCCAGCTAATTTTGTTTTTGTTTTTGTTTTTTTTGAGGTGGAGTCTCGCTTTGTTGCCCAGGCTAGAGTGCAGTGGCAAGATCTTGGCTTACTGCAACATCCGCCTTCCAGGTTCAAGCGAATCTCCTGCTTCAGGTTCCCAAGTAGCTGGGATTACAGGTGCCTGCCACCACGCCTGGCTAATTTTTGTATTTTTAATAGAGACAGGTGACCATGTTGGCCAGGTTGGTCTCAACCTCCTGACCTCATTATCTACCTGCCTTGGCCTCCCAAAGTGCTGGGATCACAGGCATGAGCCACCGCGCCCAGCCAATTTTGTATTTTTAGTTGAGACGGGGATTCTCCATGTTGGTCAGGCTGGTCTCCCCACCTCAGGTGATCATCCACCTTAGGTGATCTCCCCACCTCAGGTGATCATCCACCTCAGCCTCCCAAAGTGCTGGGATTATAGGCATGAGCCACTGTGCCCTGCCCAGAAAAGCTCTTTAAAGAAGTCTGATTCAACAAGAGGCATGCCCTTTTCCCATCGGTTCTTCCTACTTTCTGCAATCTGGTGTGCAGGTGTGATGGCTGGAACCGCAGTGGCCATAGTGTGACCATGAGGGAATCCTGAAGATGTAGGCTACATCCTAAGGATGGTGAGCAGAAAGAGGGAAAGAGCTGGGGTCCCTGATGATCTTAGAGCTCTCAGTCCAGCCCTGGGCTGATCACTTCTAGACTTTTTTCATGTGAAAAACAACTTCTTTTTAGTTTAACTTTTACTGGGGTTTTCTGTTATAGTCTGCTGAACCTGATCCAAATGAATGCAGTATCCTAGAGATTGTGCAATTGGAAGCATTAGCAGAAATTTGGTAGGCAAACTAGGGTGCATGGGGGCTACAAGGAGGGGTTAGAAGGACCAAGGAGGAGATGTGTTCCAGGCAGAGGGAAGAGTCAGAATAGTTGGATATGTCTGGGGCTGGCAGAGAAGGGGTGGAAGGAGAGGAAGCCTTAGGTAGGAGCAGGACTTTGACCACGAGGGACCTGGAGATCTTGTAAAAAGATGGCCTTAACCCACAGGTAAAGGGGTCCCAAAAGGAGCAGTGGGTTTGCACGTTAGAGAGATGCTGCTGGTGCTGAGAGGGAGAGGCTGCATAGAAGGGAGCAAGAGTGGAGGCCAGAGAGCCTTAGAAAGCTGCTGCTGTGCTTGGGTGGCCAGTGGCTAGAGGGATGGAGGGTAATGGTCAGACTAACCATTTAAAAGGGGCTGGGGCTGGGCGCGGTGGCTCACGCCTGTAATCCCAGCACTCTGGGAGGCTGAGGCAGGCGGGAGTTCGAGACCACCCTGACCAACATGGTGAAACCCCATCTCCACTAAAAATACAAAAATGAGCCAGGCATGGTGGTGGGTGCCTGTCATCCCAGGTACTCAAGAGGCTGAGGCAGGAGAATCACTTGAACCTGAGAGGTGGAGGTTGCAGTGAGCCCAGATCGTGTCATTGCACTCCAGCCTGGGCAACAGAGCAAGACTCCATCTCTAAATAAATAAATAAATAAATAAATAAATAAATAAATAAAAAATAAGGAAATAAAAGGAGCCGGGCACCGCAGCTCACAGCTGTAACCCTAGCACTTTGGGAGGCCCAGACAGGAGAATTGCTTGAGCCTGGGAGGGTGAGGTTCCAGTGAGCGGTGATTTCACACTGCACTCGAGCCAGAGCAAGATCCTGTCTCAAAAAATAAAAATAAAAATAGTTTAAAAGGGAGAATTCATGAGTCAGTGGCCCATTCTATTTGGGGGAGGGAGCAGGAGGAGCTGGGGTTGAGGAACTGTAGACTGAGACAGGAATCAGAGGTGGGACTGAGAATGGTGGGTGGAGGGAAAGAGGATCAGGGCTGGAGGCATGGGGTCTCAGGCTACACAAGGTCAGCTGAGGCAAGGGGCTAGTGAGGCCCCAAAGGGAGCCCTGGCCAGGGAGTCAGACACCCGCCAAGCACACAGCTGCCTGGCGCCGCCTTCAGAAATGTCCTTGACCTCAAAATTCCACTTCTCGACCTCACCTGGGGACATTGTCAGCTAGTATATGTGAAAGTCCCTGGTGCTTAGTAGGTGCTCAATAAGTGTTAACTGACTCTGCAACGTTGCTTCGCTCTCTCTTTTAGACTCTACTCTCTCTGTGCTCATCGTTCGGATGTTTCCCTCCTTTATCAAGAGTTTTGGGGTCAAGTCACAGCCCAGACCACTCTCTGCTCTGGCTCCAGGGCAGCCGGGAGGAAAGGCGCTCATCTGCCCTGAGGCTCCCTGCACTGTCCCCGTGAACTTGATTCCCATTTTCATGAGGATGAGCAGGAGGCTGGGAGGTGGAGCTGAGTTAGAGCCAGGTCTCCCGGCTCCAAGACTCTGCTCCTAGCTCGGCAGCATCCGGCCTCCTGCCAGGTGGCAGGGTCAGGGACCCGGCTGTCCCTGCTCCTCAGTGCCTCCTCCCTCTCTGCCCCCGCCCCGCCCGGGTCCACGGCTTCAGGCTCCCACGCGCCGCCTCGCGCTCCTCCCCAGCCCGGCTGTACGTGGAGGCTGCGGCTCGGCGGGGCAGGCACGGCGCGCACGGCGGAGGCACCGGGAGCAGAGGCTCCAGCGCGGGGACCTGGGCTCAGCCCCGGCCTGCGAGCGCCGCGGCCCTAGCCCACCCGAGGCCGGCCTGGGGGGCCCGCAAGGCGCGCGGAGCGCCGAGTGCGCGTCGGGCTGGGCCCCGCACCCCGGTGCAGGAGCGCGGGCGCGGCGCGGCGGAGCGCCCCGCATGGAGCCGGCCCGGGAGCCCCCCGCGCGGGCCCGGCCACCGCCGCCCGTCGCTGCGCGCCCCGCGCCCGCGCCCGCGCCCGCCCCTGCCGCCCCCAGGCCGCGCTCGCCCGCCGAGGCCGAGGCCCGTGGCCCCGAGGGGCTGCTGCGGCGATCCGGGTCGGGCTACGAGGGCAGCACTAGCTGGAAGGCGGCCTTGGAGGGTAAGCGCGAGCGGCCTCCCTCTCCCGGCCCAGGGACCCCTGCCCAGCCCGGACCCGGGACCCGGAGGCGGTCAGAGTCACCTTGGCCGCTATCCCAGAGGGGAGCACGGAGAAGTCATTCATTTCAGAGCGGCCAGATGCCGCTTCGTGGGGTGGGGTGGGAGGGAACCGGGGCCACCGCGAGTCACAGCCTCGACCCTGCGTCTGCTACGACTCCCTGTCTGACCTTGGAGCAGGCTTGACGCTCTGAGCCTCAGTCCTCACGCATGAAGGGGACAGCCACTGTCTGGCATCCACCTGGCAGGTGTTTTGAGAGGCTGGCGGAATCTGTGGCCGTGAACATGCTTGAGTGAAGTAAGAAAGCCGTAGACCCCAGAGGTGGTGCCCGCCCCTGTGGGAGCCGCCCGCGCGACCCCGTGGTGGTGGGGCCATGTGGGGAGGACAGGGTAGGGCAGGGCAAGGGTGGAGAATCTGTGAGAGGCTCTTCCTTGCAAGGTCAGGGGTCACACCTACTCCTCCATCAGACTGCCTCAGGGAGGGACCCCTGGCTGGCCGCGGGGGCAGTAACCAAAGTGGAGAATTGATTTCAAGTTCATGAGCTCTTTTAGGAAACTTGTATTAATTAACTGCCGCCGGCAGCGTGTGGTGTGGGAGAGGCTGGAGTTGGTGAGAGCGTGGCTGGCCCTTTTTGTGCTTCTCAGGGTGCTCCTGGCACCCCGAATCCAAGGGCCTGGGCAGCATTAATTAGGGAAGCCCAGAGCCTGGATCACTCATCCTTAGGGAGGCGGTGACAGAAAAGGAGGGCTTCCTGGAGGAGGTGACCTCTTAGGGGTTGCGGAGACAGAGAGAAAGATGTCCCACACCCAGAACATGATGTGTTCCAGGCCAGGTGGCCAGAGCTAGTCTATTCCATGTGTGAACTGAGCCCTGGGGTACTGAGATGGGGCAGGGTGGAGAGAGATGCGTCTGGAGGACTCAGACAGTGAGGGGCCAGCCAGGCCTTGCTCAGGAGCTTGGACTTTGCTTTGAAGGGGCTACTGAGGGGTGGAGACAGTGGGTTTGCCCTTGGAAGACTGGTGGTGGCCCAGAGGAGTGGGACCAAGGCTAGAGGTCGGGGAGGGGGTGGGGCAGTGGATGGGAACGGGGAGGGACATAACCAGCACCTGGGCCAAGATAGGCTACGGGGCCGCTGAGGATGGGGAGGTGGGGGTGGTAATGCCAGCGTTCTGCACAAAGGCCGTGGCCTGGGGCATGTGGACTCTCCGAGGGAGGGCTGTGCAGACTCTGAAGCTGGACCACCAAACAGTGGCAGGGACAGAGGAGGCGAGGACGGTGCGTCACCGAGCAGAAGAGCTGTGGCAGAGCTGTGGGCTGTGAAGACTCGGGTGGGATGAATGGAGGTGGACGGACACCTCCCTGTGACGCTGTCCCCGGCTTTACTGTTGGAGTGGCCCTGTGTCCCACGCTTCCCTCCTGCCAAAGTTATTTCTTGAAGTTGCCCCTTCCTCTTGCCTATGTTTCTTCATTCACGTATTCGTCAGCATTTCTGAAGGGTCTGCCCTAACCTTAACCCCAGCCCCCATGGTAGGGCCGCTTCTGGGCTGCTGTGGCCCTTTAATGCCTTCTGCTTGCTGTTCCTGTCCCACCTCCCACCCCGACTTCCACCCCCTTGTGCTTCCTTCTCCCAACTGTGGCTGGGCTTTCCACCTGCCAATCAGGTGGCAGAAGAGACTGCACATTAAGCTGGAAGGTCACCCAGAGGCTGTCTGGGGCCCTGAGTCAAGTCCACTCCCAGGCTTAGCATATTCCTGTGGCCCAGCCTTGCCTCACCATCCATAGCCCCCTGCCTTGCCTCGCTGTCTGACTCATGCCACCTGCAGTCCCCTGCCCCTCATTTCCTTGGTCCCCCCAGGAGCAGTCCTACTCCTGATGGCCTGTGGTCCTTGGGTGCTCAGCATCTTGGGCCTACTGACATTTCCCGCAGAATTTTAGGATCTAGAGTCTGAGTCTGGCCAGGGGCCTCCCCTCTGCCAGTTCTCTGAAAGTCTCCTTGGGTGCGCCCAGCCTCCCCTCAGAAGAGAGGGTCTCATGGAGCAGGCCTGGCCCTCTCCAGGGTGCGGCTGCATCGGCCCAGTGCTGGCTTTGGCACTGGTCTCCATCATTCATTCATTCTTCCTGCAACATCCAGGTACCAATCTGGGCCCTGAGCACATTTGTGTCCTCGCAGAGGTCCCAGGACAGGGGCTGAGACAGTGTGGGAGGTGCAAGGAGCAGAGCATCTGGCAAAGCTGGGGCAGAGCCTTCCCCTGCCACAGGCTGGAGGGCTTTCCACCTTCCTGGAGCATTTGTTTCCTCATCTACTAAGCCAGGCCATGATTCCCACCTCTCAGGTAGACAGAGGCCCTAGAGTGTGGGCTGTGTGTGCAGTGACTCCTCTTCCCAGCAGTCCTGCAGCCCTGTCAGGGGGGCCCAGGCCCAACTGCAGCACTTTGACTTTTGATCAGTCTCCCTTGATTCTGCTTCCCACCCCACACCTGAGTCCAGAGCCCACGTAATGAAACGCTGTCAGTGGGAGGAGGGATCTGTCCATTTGGGGACCCAGGGTTTTGCAGCCCCTGCTTAGCCAAGCACCTGTCTTGGGAGAAATGGGAGATTTCCTGACTTGACCAAGCTGAGCCCTCCAAGGAGTCTCTCCTCCTTCATAACTATGTGCCCAACGCACATCAAACACCCACTACGTGCTGAAGCCGTGATGGGGCTTTCATAGTCATCATCTCGGTCCTCCCGTCTCCCTTTGCAGGGGGCTGGTGAGTATTCTGTTTCATAGATGAGGGAGCCAAGACTGAGAGCCTGAGTGTCTTGGCCAAGGACATCCTTGGTTGCTAATACTTGAAAGCCCTGTCGTGAAGGTTCTGACCCCTTCCTGCATGGCCAAGGACATCTGCCTTGGTGAGGCTAGCTGGGGATCATCAAATTCCCATACACACGCTCTCCTCCCCCTGCTTCCCAGACAACCCTCCACCTCCAGGATTAACGTTTTTTCCCCTCCTTATGGGTTCAATGAGTCAGAGAGCTTCTTAAATCAGAAAGCTGGGATTACAGCCCAGGTCTTTAAGACTTTTCTGAGATGAATAACTAGCTTTATAAACAGGAAGCGGAACAGAAGTTGCCTTGATTACGTCTTTTCTCACTGTAGATAGGAACCTTTCCTTCCAGCCTGGGGTGTAAGGCTAGAAAAGGTGACCCGGAGAGCCCGCCTGGGTTCTGAGAACAAGATAGGTGATTCGAGATGAGGATATTTCTGGCTTTGGGAGTCTCAGTGGGGCAGAGTGGCCTGGGGGTATGGGAGAGGGGACAGAGTGAGCCTGCATACCTCAGCCTATAGATTTTTCAGTGCTCACTGATTCTAAATTTTTAATGTTGAAAGTTTCTTGATTAGGCATAAACCCACAACTTCCTGATCAAAACCACACACATGCATTTAGCCTCTTAAAAGTTTAAAAATTACCAAACTTCACATTTGGTAGTTTGTGTCCCCGATGACTTAGAGACAGCAGCATGGGCCCTTTTGGGATGTGAGTGTGAGGATGATGGGAGCTTTGTCTGGGCCTGGGAGTCAGGTTTTTTCAGTTGTTCTTTCTATTTTTAGGCGAAATCACACACATTTAGAGACCAAAATAAATTGCACCCTTAAATGCCACCTACTATGGGCCATGGCATAGTAGGGACGAGTAATGAGTTAGACATTTGTTAGAAGGTGAATTGTGTCTTCACCAAAAAAGCCATGTTGGTGTCCTAACCTCTGGTACCTCTGAATGTGGCCACATATGGAAATACAGTCTGGCAGGTTATTTGTAGTTAAGATGAGGTCAGACTGGAGTAGGGTGGGCCCTTATCCCATATGAGCTGGCATCTTATAAGAAGATAGTCACATGAAGACAAGGGCACTGTATTAGTCTGTTCTCACACTGCTAATAAAGACATACCCAAGACTGGGTAATTTATAAAGAGGTTTAATGGACTTACAATTCCACATGGCTGGGGAGACCTCACAATCATGAAGGAAGGTGAAGGAGGCGCAAAGACACGTCTTACATGGTGGCAGGCAAGAGTGTGTGCAGAGGAACTGCCCTTTATAAAACTGTCAGATCTTGTGAGACTTACTCACTATCACAAAAACAGCATGATTCGCGGAAAAACCTGCCCACATGATTCAATTACTTCCCACCCAGGCCCACCCACAACACATGATAATTATGGGAGCTACAATTCAGGATGAGATCTGGGTGGGGACATAGTCGAACCATGTAAGACACAGGGAGAATGCCATGTGATGATAAAGGCGGAGATTGGAGTGATGTGGCTGCAAGCCAAGGAGTGCTAAGGTCCATCAGCAACCACTAGACATAGGAAGAGGCAAGGAAGGAGTCCCTGCAGAGTTCAGAGAAAGCATGGTCCAGTGTAGCATCGAGAGAAATTATCGCTGACACACAGTGAAGAGGCACCTCGGATCTGGCAGTGTTGAAGATACATATACAGATTCCTCTTCCCTGTGTGTTCTTTCCTACAAACTCAGTTGAATTTAAGGTTGACCAAGGATGTTGTCGGGTGTAACTAAATTTCTCCCATAGTTTTTGAGTCCCAGTGGGTGCTCTGTTACATGCAAGGCGATGACCCAGCCCTATTCCAGGGAATCCAAAGGTGAGTAAAGCACAGCCCTTACCCCAGAAAAGCCTAAGGCTGATGGTCATCATCACACTGACGGCCCGCGTAATTACCACAAGTTGATTGAATAGAGTTTACCACACCAGGCACTGTGCTAAGCACTGTACACTGAATTCTCAAGAAACTCTAAGAGACAGATAGATATGATCATTACCTCATTTTCAAGATGAGGAAAATAAACTACAGTAGAGGCTAAGAAACTTTACCATCTATAGACATCTAGAAAGTGGCAGAGCTGGGATTTGAACCCAGGCGAAGTGATGCCAGATGTCATGTTCCTATCTTTAGTGCACAAAGGGTTACAGCAGCAACGTTAGAGAAGAGGCTAATAGAAGGGAAAGGAAGGATGCACTCGACATGCTCACCACAGGCAGCCATCCTGTAGCTCCAGGGAACTGTGATGAAGCTGGCACCAAGGACGGCAGAGCAGAAATAGAGAGAATCCAGTCTTCCAATGCAGGCTGAAGCCTCTGCTCTTACCGTGTCTGAAGCCACCCACCCGGGACTCCCAGTCGGTAGCCAACATAGACCTTGCTCATAGGAAGGACTAGAACATGTTTGTTGGACTTGCAGGTCAAGATGGTGGACGGAACACATGCATTTTTTCTTTTTCTACTTCAGAAGTTCACTAATTCAACAGTAAAGGGGTGGGCGTGGTGGCTCATGCCTATAATCCCAGCATTCTGGGAAGCCAAGGTGGGCCAATCACCTGAGGTCAGGAGTTTGAGATCGGCCTGGCCAACATGAAGAAACCCCAGCTCTACTAAAAATACAAAAAATTAGCCAGACGTGGTGATGTGCACCTACAGTCTCCGCTACTTAGGAGGCTGAGGCAGGAGAATCACTTGAGCCTGGGAGGTGGAGGTTACAGTGAGCAAAACAAAAACAAAAACAAAACTAGCCGGCCATGGAGGCACGTGCCTGTAATCCCAGCTACTCGGGAGGCTGAAGCAGGAGAATCGCTTGAACCCTGAAGGCGGAGGGTGCAGTGAGCCAGGATCGTGCTACTACACTGTAGCCGAGGTGACAGAGCGAGACTCCAACAAAAAAAAAAAAAAAAAAAAAAAAACCAAACGAAAGAAACCAAACAAAACAGTAAAGCGATTTTTAAAAGGCCTTAAGGACAAGAACAAGAGTGAAAATGAGCAACAAAATAGCTCGGGAGCAAATGGATAAATGGTAACTGACTTCACCCCACCTGAGAAAGTCTAGAGAGTGGAGGAGCCACCTGAACCTCGTGGGAGGACCGCTAAGGCTCAGGGGTTGGTGGCAGTGCTTGAAGATGGGGCAGAGAATAGGAGGACAGGTTGAACATTTCTTTAAGGAGGATTTAGATTCCCATTCTGTTCAGATTCTCCCAGCCCCAGGAACCTGAGGTGAAATCTCTCCCTCAGGTGAAATCTCTCAAGAAATAGGGCTTCAACCTGGCACGGTGACTCATGCCTGTTAATTGCAGCACTTTGGGAGGCCGAGGCGGGCAGATCATGAGGTCAGGAGTTTGAGACCAGCCTGACCAACATAGTGAAACCCCATCTCCATTAAAAATACGAAAATTAGCTGAGCATGGTGGCGCCTGTAATCCTAGCTACTCAGGAGGCC